>OU896707.1:2570859-2763456 GCA_918026855.4 Phaedon cochleariae | reverse complement strand
GGTAATGATTAGGTGATGTTAGATAAATACAAACATACATCAGCCTTGTCTTCCTGCAACCATTCAAATGCCCTTTTCACTTCAAATTCGACATATTCAGAAGCTTTGGATCCAGACACAATAGCTAGATGGCCCATAGCCTTAGCTACAAGCTCCATCACCCCCACGTCACTTGAGGGTAGCAAATTTCGTAAATAATTTGCAAATCTACTTATTCTGGAAGTCATATTCCCTACATCAGCCCCTATCAAGCAAACTGGAATACAGAGTTATCAATTGAGCAGAAATTTATAAAATACAAGCATAATATAACAGTTGTTTGGTTTTTATTGTTTCATTTGGGTACATAAAGTAGAGGGATCAGAGCTACAGGATCAAATCAGAAATATTTCCTTGTGTGAACAAATAAAACCGATTGCAATTTTCAATTTTGTGATTTCTATGAATTCAAATACACCATACAATGACCAAGATAATAACATACATAACTGTTGAAAAAACAGTGACATATAAAAATTAGGGTTCCTAAATGTACTTGATACTGCTGTTTTGACGTTTTTTAATATACAAAAAACGTCAAAACAGCAGTGCCAAGTACATATAGGAACTCTAATGCATCGAAGTCTAATGCAAATAACCTGATTTAGTTCCACTAATTAGAATTTTGTGCCATGCCATTAATTTTATAGTGATTTTATAGTACTTTATAGGAGACTATTAATTTTATATAATCACACTAGTTTCTGATATATGGTTGAAATTCTCCATTCATGATGAATATCTTCAAATAAATTTGGGCAATATCCAAACAAAATTGATTGTTTTATACCAATAATTCCGATAAACATATTACAAACAATATAATTGATGAGTTGAATACTTCACATCAATTTTATTTCAAGTTCAGTGTTTGATATAAATGAGCAAATACTTACCAATAGCAAGTATTCCTCCTTTTTTCTCATTGATATCATTGCTGGATACCATCTCAAAGATGTGATGATTAAACTCATCTAGGAAACTGTTTATTTCATCAGCAGTTGCTTCCCTCAGCTCACTTTTCACATAAAGTGATAAATCGTTTACAGCTTTGAGACGGACATGTTCATGCCGAGATTTAAGATTACTGACGAACTGTAATAAAGCAACTGTGGACATTTTGGTGAGTTTATTCTGAGCACTTCACTGATAGTATCAATTCAACTGAACATCCACATAATGTTCATCAATTGGAATCATTCAGGATTCGATGTACATCTGGAAGAAACAGTATTTTTTGGCTGAAATGTGAAATACAGCTAGACTGAAAATAGTGAAAATATCATTATTTTAAAACTTTTGGGAAAACATTCACTGACATCTCTAGAAACCTCATCCATAGAATATGAGGTTATGTTATTGTTGTTGTGATTTCTTTTCACAGAACATGAGAACACAGAGGAGTTGTCACTGTGTGAACTTAGCTGCCGAGCGACAGCCAGCTGCTAAATTTTCTAGCAGCTTCGATTTCCGATGATACCCGAGAGTTCATTGGCGCCCAATCTCAAATTAAAAAGTACCCGGCTGATGGCAGCCAGATGCTTTTAATCTTGCATAATAAAAAAATAAGTTATTTCTCGAATACATTGTTATAGATCTTGTACTGGTTGATACGATTTTTTGAAATAAAATCAGTTTTGGGAGCATCTCATTCTCATTCCCAAGAAACTATTCCTGAAAATAATGATTGATAATGACAAAAAGAATTCACTATTTCATCCTGACAGTGCAATGCGAAAAACTTGAAATGATTTTTTGAAATAATATATTAGTTCTATACAGGCAGAGGGGTGGATGATGGACATATCTCATCCCCATTCACAAGAATCTCTCCATAAAAGTTATGGTTGTCAATGCTATGAAGGGGATCTATAACAATGAATTCGAGGAATAACTCATTTTTTAATTATGCAATATTAGCTGCCATCAGCCAGGGTACTTTTTGACTTGAGATAGAAGTCTAAAAAAAGAATAAGAAGAAGATCGAGCGCCACTGGACTCTCGGGTATCATCGGAAATCGTAGCTACCAGAAAATTTAGCAGCTGGCAGCCAAGTTCACATGGCTGTCAGTTGTCGCAGTCACTGAGCCTTGGGCTTGAGTTGTCATTTGAGCTTGAGCTTGCTGCTTGAGCCCTTGGCTGAAATCTGATAATTAATGAGTCCAATAATATAACTTTTAAGGGGATGTTGATTGTACAGATGTGCTAATTGCTATCTATGTATGTCAATTTCCAACAAACGTCTGGTTTTTCTGCAAGATGAAATCCCAAACCGAATATAAATTGAAATCCGCACCAGAAGATGCCATTTCGGCAGTGAAATTCGGCCCCAACACCAACCAATTTCTTTTGGTTAGCTCTTGGGATGGATATGTCCGATTGTACGACGTAACTGCAAATAATTTGAGACACAAATATTCACATGATGCTGCCGTTTTGGATTGTTGCTTCACTGATGCTGTACATTCATACAGTGGTGGACTGGACACGGCTTTGAAGTCCTTTGACTTCAACACCACCAAAGAGAGCACAGTGGGCACCCACGGCAATGCTATCAAATGTGTTGAATATTGTAGTGAAGTAAATGGTATTATCACTGGTAGCTGGGACCACCATGTTAAATTGTGGGACCCTAGAACGCCCATGTGCAGTGGTAGTTATAACCAAGGGGAAAGAGTTTATACAATGAGTGTTTGTGGTGAAAAACTAGTTGTGGGAACAGCAGGAAGGAAGATCCTTGTGTGGGATGTGAGAAACATGTCTTACACAGTACAGAAACGAGAATCAAATTTAAAATACCAGACAAGAGCAATCAGATGCTTCCCTAACAAGCAAGGTTATGTTCTCAGTAGTATAGAAGGAAGAGTTGCAGTTGAATACTTGGACACCAATCCAGAAGTTCAAAAGAAGAAGTATGCTTTCAAGTGTCATAGAATAAAAGAAGATGGATTAGAGAAAATCTACCCAGTCAATGCTATAAGTTTCCACCCATTGCATAACACATTTGCTACTGGTGGCTCAGATGGGTATGTTAATATATGGGATGGATTCAATAAGAAAAGACTTTGCCAATTCCATCAATACCACACATCTGTGACATCTCTGAGCTTCAACCACAATGGGTCAGTTTTGGCTATTGCTTGTTCATATTCATTGGAAGAAGATAATCTGCCAAATCCAATGCCTGAAGACATAATCTATATTCGGAGTGTTACTGACCAAGAGACTAAACCTAAATATAGTTCTTAAATGTAGCAAGTATTGGTTTTACAATATAATCAATAATTTTGAATGTAACTATGTTCATAATTGAAAAAAAAAACTAGATGGGATACTGAATCCCTCAATCCATTCATACCTTCAGGTGTTATTCCAAATTTGAAATTCAAGGAAAAAATCTTACAAAGTGCTAAAAAACAAAGAAATTAAAATTCCCCTAAAATACTGGAGATATAAAAGTATTTATATTTATTTAATAATAATTATTTCATCTATACAATAATATAATTTAACTTTGAATAAAAAAAGTTGAGCTTTGTAAAAGTGCAACTACCTATTAAAATAAAATTTTCAAATTTTTTCTACAATAAGTTATTATATGGAAAGCATTTTTTAAATAAAGTTTCTCAGAGTGATAATACTGGTGACCTATAAAAAAAGAAATTAACATTTTGATAGAGATAGACATACTATGAATGTGACAGATGTTTCATCATCAAATCTCAACACATTTTATCAAATACAAGTACAGGCTGTTGTGCATTTTTTCTCACTTATCTCACTATAAGGACCTCAACAGATACACAAGAAAGGGAAAAGCTGCAACATCAAAAGATCTCTAAAGTATCTTTCACAGTTAACAGATTTTTTGGGTGTGTATAATTTGCAGACTGGAATAAAATGTTGTGGACTGGCTATTTTCATCAAACTTCGATGTTTTTATTGCATATCTGGATTCAGCTCACTGATATACATGATGAGAAGTTTCAGTTTTTTTTCTATGACCCCTCTGGGAAGCACTTTACTCGTGTGTTTTTTCATAAAATCTTGTGGACTGTGTATTTTTGAGAATCAAATCATCTCAATTTCACAATAAATCGATTTATCTCATGAAAATACAAGATGAAAAGTTTTTGAATTTTATGAAAAAACACAGGAGTAAAGTGCTCCCCAGGTGGGCTGGGGAAAAAATTCAAAAAGTTTTCATCCTGTATTTTCATGAGATAAATCGATTTATGGTGAAATTGAGATGATTTTACTGTCAAAAATACCCAGTCCGCAAGATTTTATGAAAAAACACACGAGTCAAGTGCTCCCCAGGGGGGCTGGGGAAAAATTCAAAAACTTTTCATGGTGTATTTTCATGAGATAAATCGATTTATGGTGCAATTGAGATGATTTTACCCTCAAAAATACCCAGTCCGCAAGATTTTATGAAAAAACACAAGAGTCAAGTGCTCCCCAGGGGGACTGGGGAAAATTTAAAAAGTTTTCATCCTGTATTTTCATGAGATAAATCGATTTATGGTGAAATTGAGATGATTTGACTGTCAAAAATACCCAGTCCGCAAGATTTTATGAAAAAAAGTGCTCCCGAGGGGGGCTGGGGGAAAATTCAAAAAGTTTTTATCCTGTATTTTCATGAGATTAATCGATTTATGGTGAAATTTAGATGATTTGACTCTCAAAAATACCCAGTCCGCAAGATTTTATGAAAAAAAGTGCTCCCCAGGGGGCTGGGGGAAAAATTCAAAAAGTTTTTATCCTGTATTTTCATGGGATAAATCGATTTATGGTGAAATTGAGATGATTTGACTCTCAAAAATACCCAGTCCGCAAGATTTTATGAAAAAACACAGGAGACAAGTGCTCCCCAGGGGGGTCATAGAAGAAAAACTGAAACTTCTCATCATGTATATGGGTGAGCTGAATCCAGATATGCAATAAAAACATTGAAAAGTTTGATGGATCCAGATTTTTTCAATCATTTTTTGTATCAATTTCACTTATCCCAAATCCAGAACCATTTTTCATCAATCTATTGTGCCCTACAATATTTGTTCTTTCCCAAATGGTGTTCAAAATTTATGATCATCTGATTTTTTCAAGTACAACCCTAGACTTATTCCCTTATTCAGTACTGTAACCAAAAAGTTCCTCTATCTACATTGAAGATTTGGATATTGTTTCAATTAGTTCAAAATAAAATTTTCATAGGAAACTTAAAAACAGTGATATATTTTTGAAATCTCAACATTATTTTCATTGACCATTTGCTGTTGTAACTTTGCCCCCTTTCAATGACTTTCTTATTTGTTATCATTTTTGAGAACCCTGTAGTGTTAAGCAGCAATTCAGTAAAATTCTGCATTGATTCTGGACTACTGTTTTATAGGGTGAGAAAATTGAAATGTAGTTAACAAATATGTCAATAATTATCATCACTTTCATAATTTACATGATATATTTGGAGGCATCAGTTGTCTGTCTTATTTTGTCTGCGTTGCAAAGCAGCAGCTAAATCTTTCTTGAGAGCTTGCTGTTGATTACTCTCAGCCAAAGGTTGGACAGATCTCAGACTATTCACAATATCCTTAGTTTTGCTGAAGTATATGTCATTGAGGGTATTGCGAATCTTATTTTCCATATCTTCCACCATTCTTCCAATGTTTGCAATGTGGGGGTTTATTTCATTAACACTTGCATCTTGCTCAATCTGGAATTGATAATTTTTTTATCCATTATTGAAGGACTTTGATGAGTACTCATTATTTTCTACCTGTCTGGTTAGACTACCACCTAGGTTCATTGTACCAGAACCTTGTTTATTGGTCTGAAGCCATAACATTGCAGTGGATGTCATTTTGTAATGTGAATTTCTCCCTGAGCTTTTTTCCTGGACTTCAACCACATGTAAGGAATCCCAACAACCCTTGATTTTTTTACTTCCATCTCCAGTTTTCTTGATTAGAATCACCCCTATAAATGTCAAATAATCACAGTATTCACAGCAGTATGACACTATTCATGTTTAACAGCCTCTGTGAGTTCACTAACCTGCAAAGCCATGATCTAAATCCCAGAAATAAACAGAGGAGACACCTCCTTCAAAGTACATTTCCCTATACTGATCAAAAGCATAGTTAGCATCCAGTTCAAGCTTCCTCAGACGCTCAGAAGGCATAGAGCCATCATCCAAAGGTGGATAATAAGTGTTTGACCATGGAGACCTACAGGAATAACACTTTATATCTTTCAAGCAAAACAAAATTGATAAGTTGTACCTATAAGAATCTCCATCTCTATTGTAGTCACAAAGCAGGTAATCCTTTCCAGTTTCTTTGTCTTTGGCAATCTTCAAGGGCTGGTCCACAGAAGATAGCAGATCTTCACATAAACCTGGTACTAAGTCAATCAAGTCAGTCAGATTCTTTTCAATTTGTTGAGGTGGCAGCCTTCGCATCAAGTCCAATGCACAATCAAACTGATCACCCTGAAATTGAACAACTATATGAAACTGAGACATGGAAGCTATGATGTAGATACTAGATATAAAATACAGGAATATTCCTTCAATTATTGTTGGCAAAGACAATGGGTGTGACTTTTGGATTATGTTACTACAATATAAAATAAACAAAGGATACTGGAAATGTAGCTTAGAAAGATGAAAATTATTTACCATTTTAGAGCAGGTTGACAATGTTAAAAAAATATTATAACTTCCCTCAGCTACAAGAATATAAGAATAATAAAAATATAGAAAATTTATTTAGGTTAATTTCACATTTCACTTGACTACTTGACAATTTTGACATAACTCGATACTCGATTTGACATTTTTAGGTTTGTTCTTGTTCGAAAAATGTGTCCTTGGGAACCCTCAAGCATGCGCAAATTCACAGAATTATCAGACTTCATCAAGTTCTGTGGAAACTGCGCATGCTCCTGACAGTGGTGACACTTCTGACCAGTGTTGTTCTTGTCATTACTTTTGTAATAGATCTATCACTATTCCACGGAGATTGTTAAGATATTACGATTTGTCATATATCTATTACTATTTGCTATTAGCACCAAAATATGATATTTTGTTACTAAAAAATCTATTTTTGAGTTCAGCGGATAATTATGTTCTGCTCTATGGGTCTATGTTCTATTTTTATGTCATAAGTTCTGTGTGACTTCTGCCTCATTCCTGTCAAAACTGTCTAATTTGTGCGATATGGTTTGACAAGAATGACATTCAGATCTATTACTTTTTGTTACAAATCTGTTACCTTTTCCCAAGAAAATCTATTACGAAAAAATCAGACCCAGGAACAACACTGCTTCTGACTTCTGACACCTTTTTTTGTGGATGTTTTGCCAAAGAATATAGGTTCCTCTTTGGTTTTGCAATATTTTTTGAATGCGAAAAAAACGTTAGATCCAACAACAGATACCTAAGGAAAAAAAAAAACAGAATTGAATGAATATTTCAGAAACTCGGTTTAAGGTGGCTATCTCGGTTTCTATCCAATATTCATAGATCACACACGTTGGATCATGGGTGAAAAACTTTTGAGATGGAAATCTCATCAACAAAATTTGTATGCCAACTTGTATTGCTATTACAGCAACCAAGAGATGGTTGATACCACCCTCGTCTTCAAAGACGGAGAAATAAAAGCACATGGTATAATCCTGTCTGCAGGAAGTCGGTTTTTCCGTAATATCCTTAACACCAATGAATCAGAACATAAAAAAAGTATAATTTTTGAGAGTACACCAAAGAAGATAATGGAATACTTGCTAGAATTCCTGTACACTGGACAGGTTGCTGTGCCTGTTAGGGCATTGAAAAAAGTCCTGGATGCCGCTAGACAGTATGAAGTGAGGGGTATCAGGACATCTAATATTGATGCAAATTCATCCCTTCAAATATTGGTATGTATACATATATACTAATATACTGTTTAAAACAACATGCATATCAATTATATCATTTATGTGAGATCTGCTCAATAATCTGTTAGGAATTGCCTATTGCATAAAAACTCCTCATCTTAACATTTCAAATTCCTATGGTCCAATGAAAGAATTCATTTTGCCAAATTATGTATGCCACTGGCGAAGAGAGATCTAATGGTAGTCTACTAGAAATTACTGCTGCTGATACCATATAATTTTGGTATATAATCATATTCTCTTTAGGAAAATGGCTCTGACAAAATATCTAGTCCAGAAGAAAGAGATGCCACCTTGGAAAATATTGAACAAAATTCAAGTTCATCTCTAGTAAGAAGGTATAGACCAAACCTGAGAAAAAATCCTATTTCTCCAAAAAGGAATGGAAATGTTGAATCATCACCAATAGCTTCAAAATCACCAAAATATGCCAGGATTTTGAATACTTCTAGGGTAAGTACTTTTTCTGACTTTTTCCTATGATTCTAGCTTTTAATACATTTGCTGATTTTGAAAATAATGTAATGTTTTTTGAATACCTCTACTCCCTAAGCTATTATTATAATGAAACATATTCAATCTGTTAGTTAACAATCCTCTGGGCATTGCAATGTTGGAGTATCATTTTTTATAACAACATCAATTTCTATGATGAAACAAATTCTTTCTACTAGCTGTATCATTAAAGATGTCAAATATTTTCAGTAAAAAAGTATCACTCCCATTATCTCTAACCACTCTAACCAGTATACTTATTATCTTCTCTGCATTTGTTTCTCATGCTTCCTCAAGGCCTTAAAAATATATAAAGAATCTCTTCTGCAGAAAAAATAATGTGCTATTGGCTGCATAATAATATTCTTGTTTCAATTTTAGGAGAGTAATATATCTACAAGCCCAAATTCTACAAATGGACAAGACATAGAATTATTACCTAGGAAAGAACACTCAGGATCAGGAAAATATTCTAGGATTGCCAGTACTTCTAGAGTAAGTATCATTTTGAATACCTCTACTCCCTAAGGTAGGTATCATTTCAATAAAAAAAAACTCAATCTGTTGGTTAACAGTCCTCTAGGCATTGCAATATTGAAGTAAATTTCTTTATTTATATTATTTATTGTTTCCAGTTTACTACCTATATCAATGTCATATTATCTGGGAGACATTTTGTATCTCAAATAAGCCAGATTTTTTTGTTTTTCTAGGAAAACATCCAAGGCCATAGGGAGAAAAATGTACCAATGCATGGTGAGTCATAGTACCTCCTTTTGTCAATAATTCTGCAACTTTTTATAATGACAATTTAATTCATGTATGAAAAATTGTAAAGCCCCTGTGATCTTGTCTTTATGACAGCAACAAAACTTTGCCAAAAGTGTGTGTGAATTAAATGTACCTATTCCTTAAATTGTCTTACCAAATTAGACTGGAGCATTTTTTCTGGGTCCGACTAAATTTGAAATTTATAAAATGAGTCTTGTTGCCTCTAGGAAATTTTACTTAAAAAACTGCCGTCCTAAGGACTTGTAATTTCTTGGAAGGCATTATTTTTCCTTCAATTTCCAGGCAGAAAAATTCTCATTTAAATGTCAAGTTCACTTCCACAAAAAAAAACTCTCCTTTAATTATAAGTGATAAAAGAAGTCTCACAGATTTTGATGATGAAGTCCAGCAGAGATTTACAGTTTGCTTGTTTCAGTGGAAAATTTAATTTCATTACTAACTCAAACTAAACTGGACATTGATAACATTGTGCTCCAAAATATAACCTGAATTCAAAGTAGTAGGGAGGTTCAAGATTCAGAATTCTGATCACCCTGTATCTGTTCCAATTATTAAATGTCAGTAGATAGTAAATCGAAAGTTGAGATACGGACATGAGAGCCGTTTTGACCGATAATGAATAGTTTCGTCACAAAAAAATCCTACAGTTGAAAAATCTCGATTTTGAACACCCTATATCTCTGTAATCATTCCTGCGAGACCCCAAGTGTGATGTATTGATGAAATCAGCTCTTCAGGGAGAATCTAAAAATGCAAAGAAAAATAGGGTGATCCATTTAAAAAAATCAAATAGTACCCTGTAGACCGTTTGTTCCGAGCACCCTGTATTTTCTGATGTAGCGGAAAAAAACTGAATCGAAAATCATTTAAGATAATATTTCAAATTTCGAAATCCCTTAAAAAATAACTGAGCTAGAGGGGGGGACATTTATGGTGAATCACCCTGTACAATGTCTCCAGTTTTCGATGATTTCGCGTGATATCTCAGCTATCTTTGTAGATAGAACCTTGCGGTTTTTGCGGTCCTGTGCCACTTTTTTGTGAAACTCATGATGGTCTAATCAGATTTTGTGTAACTCTTTTCGTTTTTGAGATACAGGGCTATTTTGAAAATTCATACTTTTTAGACCCCTTCTAAATCTACGAAGTTTCTCAGCAAAAATGTCAAATTAAAATCTCAACCCTTGGAGAATTTTACGCAGGATCCAGCAGTGGCGCACTCTTTTTTTTACGGAGTATGGCTTCGGAGATGCGACCCAAAGTTATGATTTTTTAAATGGAACACCCTGTATTTTATCAGCTCATTCCATTCATATTCCATAATACATGTTTGACACACTTTGTATTATCGAAAACTACGCCTTCCTGGACCGAGAATACATAGTTCTCAATATACAGACTGTAGAGTGTGTCAAACATGATTGTATCAAGGAATATTTGAAGAAAATGAATCTTTATACTAATTCAATGTCTATGGACATTTATCACGCATTTATTTTCACCCCAGTTTTTCAAGGAATTGTTTGGCACAAATTTATGCAATAAATTGGTATTTATTTTTTTCCATGGAAATGAATCAAATTATCGAAACAATTCAAGAGACCGAAATGTTGTATTTTTGATTGGTCAATAGTTTATGGCGCACATTTTATTGACAATAATATTCGGTAGGTTACCCCCGGGACGCCACTGGATTTCATAATTCCGATTGAATTATGGCTACATCAGCCCCCCATGACGAAATATATCATTGCCAAATTTCAAGGAAATTGGTGAAAGGACATTTGAGATATTCATAAAAAAACGATCTTTTTTTAAAGTTTTAAACACACTGTATGTTGAAAACTATGCATTTTCGGACCCACGTACATATGAAATAAAATTCTTATTACATCATGTAGAATCACCCCCTTGATTTTTTGCGCATAATTTCCGGACACCCTGTATAAAAAAACTAAAAATGCTCCAAAATCACTAAAACATTGAATTTTAAACGGATTGAATGGATTTTTCATATAAAAAAGTTCCAATTGACGGAATGTTTCCTTTGATTTTTCCATGAAGAGGACAAGGACAGTATCAACACTAATTAACTAACAAAACATAAAACTTAGTTACCCGATAGCAACAAATAAATAGTATAATAAAAAGTTCATAATTTAGAATGAGCACCTGATCAAATATTTACTAAAAAAATGGAATTTCGAAATTATTCAGTAACTTATTCATTGAATTGTTCATATTGATAGCCATTTTCTCTCACACACTTTCTCAATACGTATTATTTAGACATATTGAGAAAGTGTGTCAATTGTGTGTTAGGGAGAATGGATATCAATTTGAACAATTCAATAAATACGTTACTGAAATTCAATTCTTATAGTAAATATTTAATCAGGTGCTTATTCTAAATTAGAAAGTTTTTATTGCTATTCATTTGTTGCTTTCAGGTACCTAACTTTTGTGTTTTGTTATTAATTAGTGTTGATATTGTTTTTTGACCTTGTTACAGCGACAAAATAACATATTGTATAATATATTTGTAATAATTTGAGAGTTGGCTTGTAATGTTAGTTTTTCTGATATTTTTGACTTTGTCAGAATAATAAAAATACGTCAAGACGAAAATAGACAATTTTTACTAAAAGACTCTATTGAGACTCGATTAAAGTCCTCTTCATGGAAAAATCGATAGAAATTTTCCTTAAATTGGAACTATTTTTATATGAAAAATCCATAGCCCACTGTTAAAATCCAATGTTTTCGTAATTTTCGAGCATTTTGAAAATTTCATATCTATACATTATAAATTATTTTGAAGGGAAAAAAATAAGGAACTTATAATAAGGTTATAAAATACAGGGTGTTCCATTTGAAAAATCATAAATTTGAGTCGTACCTGCAAAACCGTACCAAAAAAAAAATTGACTGCTCCATTGGATGCTGCGTAAAATTCTCTATTCACGATAGAAAATAACACGTCGCCCCACCTAACGGCAGCAACTTGAACACTTCTGAGCGGTTTGTTTTGATGATATGATAAGAAACTTCGTAGATATAGAGGGGGTTCAAAAAGAATAAATTTTCATAATCGCCCTGTATCTCATAAACGGAAACAGTTATGCAAAATCTGATAAGGTCATCTTGAGTTTCACAAAACAAAAGGCACAGGGCCGCGAATACCGCAAGGTTGTATCTCCAAAGATAACTGAATCCGGACAGACTGTACAGTGTGTCCAGTTTTCGATGCTTTTGCATGATATCTCAGTTATCTTTGGAGATAGAACCTTGCGGTTTTCGCGGTCCTGTGCTACTTTTTTGTGAAACTCAAGATGGCCTGATCAGATTTTGCAGGACTGTTTCCGTTTATGAGATACAGGGCGATTTTGAAAATTTATACTTTTTGGACCCCCTCTATATCAACGAAGTTTATCAGCGAAAATGTCAAATTAAAATCTTAACCCATAGAGAATTTTATGCAGAATTCAGTGGCGCACAAAAATTTTTTTTTCGGGGTGTGGTTTTGAAAATACGACTCAAACTTATGATTTTTCAAATTGAACACCCTGTATTTTATAGGCTCAATAAATTCCTTATTTTTTTTCCTTCGAAATGATATATGATGTATGAATATAACATCTTCAAAAATGTTAAGAAATCACGAAAACATTGAATTTTAATAGTGGGCTATGGGTTTTTCGAGGGATTTTCATATAAAGAAATTTACAATTGAAGGAATATTTCCTTTGATTGTTCCATGAAGGGGGAAATAACAATTTCAACACTAATTAACTTGCAATACACAAGACTCAGATACCTGATATCCACAAATATATAGTAATGAAAAGTTTATAATGTAGAATAAGCACCTGATTGAATATTTACTAAAACAATTGAATTTCGAAATTATTCAGTGATTTATTCATTGAATTGTTCAAATTGATGTCCATTTTCCATCACAAACTTTCTCAATACATATTAATCATTGAAAGATGTCTTTGTAATTCCTGGAAAACTGCCTCTGTTGTTGCACAAAGTTCTTCAAGTATGTTGGGCCACTCACTGTATTAAGAAGTATTGAGAAAGTTTGTCAACTGTATGTTGGGGAAAATGGATATCAATTTGAACATGTCAATGAATAAGTTACTGAATAATTCCGGAATTCAATTATTTTAGTAAATATTTAATCAGGTGCTTATTCTACATTATGAACTTTTTATTACTATTTATTTGTTGCTATCAGGTACCCAAGTTTAGTGTTTTGTTAATTAATAAGTGTTGATATTGGTTTTGACCTCTCCATGGAAAAATTTAAAGAAATATTTCTTCAATTGGAACGTTTTTCATTAGAAAAATCCATAACCAACTATCAGAATTCAATATTTTAGTGATTTTGAACAATTTTGAGAATTTTATATTCATTCGTTATATATCATTTTGAAGACAAAAAAATAAGGAATTTAATGAGCTTATGAAATACAGGGTGTTCCATTCAAAAAATCATAAGTTTGAGTCGTATCTCCAAAACCATACCCCGAAAAAAAAATTTAAGTGCGCCACTGGATTATGCGTGAAATTCTCTATGCGATAAGATTTTGATTTGACATTTTTGTTGAGAAACTTCGTGGATATAGGGGGGGTCCAAAAAGTATAAATTTTCAAAATCGCCCTGTATCTCATAAACGGAAACAGTCTTGCAAAATCTGATTAGGCCATCTTGAGTTTCACAAAAAAGTGGCACAGGACCGCGAAAACCGCAAGGTTGTATCTCCAAAGATTTCTGAGATATCATGCAAAAGCATCGAAAACTGGACACACTGTACATAACCGAATGGAAAATTACAGATTTGGTGGATTCAGACGATAGCGATTCCACTTATATTAGGGAGCCGCAAGAACCTTGCACTTCCACCATTGCAAAGAATCCTGAGAGAGGCCAAGAAGAATCCGACGATGCGGTAGAAGTTGTAAATATGACTTGTGATCAAGTAGTTACACTCAGCACCTTGAGTCCAACTGGGCTCAGCAAAGATTTGTGCCAAGAAGAGGTTTCTACTAGTAACAATAAAAATAATACCAAGCAAAAAAGATGTGAGAATTTCCTGAGCACTGATGATGAAGAAGAATTAGTAATTAAGAAATCCAAGAGGAAGAAGAAACATATATCTCATAATAAATGTTCCAGTAAAGCACAAAATCCGTCTTCAACACATACTGAAGGTGTAGCAAAAAGAATATCTGGTAAGCGAAAGACCAAAAAATACGAGAAATTAATTTGTGAACGTCCAACTCACGAAGTGAACGAGTTCTGTGTTTTGTGCTTCAAATTTTTCAAAAATACAGTACAACACATTAAGGAAACACACAGGAAAATGTCAAAGAGTAAATTTCCATGTCCTGATTGCGGCAAAGAATTTTATAATGTTGCCTTTTTGGATAAAAAGAACCACAAATGTATCCAAAAGTAGATGGACTCAGCTTTATTTATACAATTTCTGGTGTTGAGTTGGCGGGAATTCGGTCGAAATGTTGAAGAAAACCAATTTTTAAATTGTCGACGTTTCGAAACTTTATTGTTTCATCTTCAGGACACTGAAGTAAAAACAAGAACATACATATTGAAATGATATTTTAAAAAGAGGGGTTTTGATGAAAGCAAAATAAGTTCATGAGAGACCTTAACACAGACACGAACATGAAGGAATGAACAAACTGAACTGTCGTTGAATCGTTTCTTTATATTGCAAAAAAGGCTCGTGAAAGAGATAATAATCGGGATTGGAAAAAGTCACCTGCTGATGATTCGGAATTATTGTTTGATTTTTTCTATTAAATTGAAATATGAGGTGTGTAAATTCTCAATATCCGATCTTTTGTTAACACATTTTGTTCCATGTTTGGTTATTTCAATTATTTCGTTCAAGAGTCTTTTTTTCAATATTGTCTGTTGTCTTATAATACTAACAGAATTGAAGTCAAAAGTATGGATTGTGTATATTTTTACAATCTCTGCTGTGTTCAGTCATCCTTTGTTGTAGATACCTTCCTGTTTGTCCTATATACACTTTCTCACACTCAGCACATGGTATTTTGTAAATGATATTTGATTTCAGATCTTTTGGTGTTTTTGTTTGGAGTCTCGTGAAGAAATGAGAGAAATGAATATTGAAAAAAAGACTCTTGAACGAAATGATTGAAATAACAAAACATGGAACAAAATTTGTTAACAAAAGATTGGATATTGAGAATTTACACACCTCATAGTTATGTCAATTTAATAGAAAAAATCAAACAATAATTCCGAATCATCAGCAGGCGACTTTTTCAAATCCCGATTATTATCTCTTTCACGAGCCTTTTTTGCAATACAGTGTGTCCCACTTACCATGCTCACCATGGGTATCTTTTTAACGTTGAGAGATACGAGGTCGGTTAAATGACACCGAATGTGGAGTTTGTCAAGGCCAACTATAATGTGAAAAAATATTTTGATAAAATCTATTCGTTTTTGTTTTATACGCAAAAAACAGATTTTGTTCATTTTCATGTCTCCTCCGTAACTTCTTTATTTATGAAAGTATTCGATTAGGAATTTCACATTCTCATGGAAGTTTTTCGAAGTGATTTCGGAAAAAATATGAAATTTATTCCAACTCTTCTAGAATTTGAGATATCAGCACCAACTTTAGTTTTTCAAATGTAGGTCATAGCTCACTATGACTTAGTTACAAACAACTTTTTTTTCTCTTACAGATGATATGTCGCAGTGTGTTGATAACAACGGAGTTATCGTCATTCATAAAAAAACAAAAAATTATTTGGAAGCCGCCATCTTGAATTTATAAATTTTAACAATAAAATCATGATCTCCGATCTCAAAAACCCCCACTTACCAATTTTGAATGGAATTGGACCAAATCTTGTCCGCCATCTTGGAGCAGCCATTTTTTTCAATTTCAACAAAAATTCATGTATTGTCACCTAAATTATGAACACCTGCCAAATTTCAAGTTAATCGGAGTTATGGAATTTTTGTTGAAATTAAAAAAATAGGCTGCTCCAAGATGCAGATGGCGGACAAGATTTGGTCCGATTCCATTCAAAATTGGTAAGTGGGGGTTTTTGAGGTCGGAGATCATGACTTTTTTGTTAAAATTTATAAATTCAAGATGGCGGCTTCCAGATGATTTTTTGTTTTTTATAAAAGACGATAACTCCGTTGTTATCAACACAAAACTATTACTGCGACATATCATCTGTGGGACAAAAAATAGTTGTTTGTAACTAAGTCATAGTGAGCTATGACCTACATTTGAAAAACTAAAGTTGGTGCTGATATCTCAAATTCTAGAAGAGTTGGTATAAATTTCATATTTTTTTCGAAATTACTTGAATATTTTCATAAATAAAGGAGTTACGGAGGAGACATGAAAATGATCAAAATCTGTTTTTTGCGTGTAAAACAAAGACGAATAGATTTTATCGAAATATATTTTCACATTATAGTTGGCCTTGACAAACTCCACATTTGGTGTCATTTAACCGACCTCGTATCTCTCACCGTTAAAAAGATACCCATGGTGAGCATGGTAAGTGGGACACACTGTATAAAGAAACGATTCAACGACAGTTCAGTTTGTTCATTCCTTCATGTTCGTGTCTGTGTTAAGGTCTTTCATGAACCTGTGTGTACGTATTTATACTTCATGTCGATTTTATTCATTTCACTATTTTTAAACCCGGAAAGCCACCCTAAATGTAAGTATCTATCAATGTTGTTTTCTGTAAAGTGTGAGAAGTGTTTTATTTTCAACGATTGTTATTTTACATAACTTATTTTGCTTTTATCAAAACCTCTCATTTTAAAATATCATTTTAATATGTATGTTCTTGTTTTTACTTCAGTGTCCTGAAGATGAAACAATAAAGTTTCGAAACGTCGACAATTTGAAAATTGGTTTTCTTCAACATTTCGACCGAATTCCCGCCAACTCAACACCAGAAATCATATTCAACGGTCGCCATTTTATTTATTTATACATTTTTCAGTTTTTTGGTTGCTTGTTGTTTTATATAAAATGTATAGTTTGTCAACATTTTTGGACCACTTATGATCCATCTTATTCTTTCTAATTTTGAATAAAAATGGTCCTAATTTGAAATTCACTTTTAGACAAAAAAAGGTTCACTTTCAGTACAACAATTTCGACCATAGCCATAGGCTATTGAAGTCCTATTTTTCAAAAAATTATCGTTCCGTCTTTTGTGTTTGAAATTGAATTTATAATAAGAATGGAAAAATTCAGCATAAGGATAATAATAATTTGATATTGTTAAATATTTATTGACCTATGTACATTTATTTATTTTTTATCCTTACTACAAGGTTAACTTCATAAGGTTTTTCCCAGTTTATTCAAATTACCTATATGTTTATTCCAATGTATATTTTGTAAACGTTTTTGAATAAACTTATATTATTATTATTATTATTATGAAATGGGTCATTTACTTTTCCAAATTGTCGCTGCTATTTTATGTCTAATTAGGTTTAGGTTCAATATGCTTCATCAGCAGTACCTACCATAGGCAGCGTCATTTTAAAACACCCTGTTATATATTTTTTTCAAAACATTGAAAAAGCCCAATGAAAGTGAATCTGTTTTTATCTTTTATTGTATACAAAAAATGTTCTCTTTATTTGTTAGGCTTTATAATTTTTGCAGGGCCATTTTGAAACACCATGTTTATTTTTTTGCCAAACATGTATTTTTATTGTGTGATATTATTATTATTATAAAGTGTTGAATAAACATATATTTTGTAATATCCTTAGTTTTTTGTCTTTCCATGTATGTATCTCACAAATTGAGGGCTAACGTTACCATTACCTATTTCATTGTCCACCAGATGGCCCTACTGAGACGTGAAGTCAGAGTTGGTAGAACTGATGACTATTTTGTACAAATTATAATCAGTTCTACCAACCTTGCGTGAAGTCAGAGTTGGTAGAACTGATGAATGAATATACTTCTTCTTTTCCTGTCATTTGGCCACTTCCTACATTTCCTAAGATGCGAGTTTTGAATGTCCCCTCGGTTCCTTGCGGAAGAGCAGGATGAACAGAAGATGGTGTAGAAACTCCTATAAATCCCATCTACTGTTTTTCGGTCAAAGTCTTTGACCTACGGACTACTTGACAGAAGGATTCTTTTCAATATCGCGGAATATAGGTCGCATTATACCCGTTAGATGGCGAAATCTGAACCAAAATTCAAGGTTGGTAGAACTGATGATAATTGAAATTCCCCAAAATTACAGTTTCGTACTTCCAAATTTCATCTCATTTGATTTGAGATTATGTTATAATATAATTATTTTTGATGCAAGCGGTATGTAAGTGCCGTTTTCTGGACATAATATTACGAATCTAATTGCACTAGAAGAAGCCCCATAATACTATATCAACAAAACGACAACGTTTTATTGAAATTGATGAAAAGACAGTTGAGAAATGAATAGAAAAAAGATTTTTCATGGAAATATTAATACCCTCTATCTCGAAAACGAAGCAAGTTTTAGGACACATGTTCATATATGAACTTTATTTCCTAAAATATCACAAGGAATCACCCCTTGAATTTTTTCGGTGTTATTTAGATACACCCTGTATATAGTATAATTTCATAAACATAAATTCTATAAACAAATTTTAGTTGAATTGGCATTGCATCAGATGAATAACAAATTCTACCATATAGAGTATGGAATGTGAACATTTTCAATAAACCTTGATATGAAATTATATTATTCGTTACCAATATTATTCTTCTACCTCACCTAGGATTTAATATTCTTCCATAAGGAAACGTTCTTCAATCAAGCAACTATTTGAATGTTGAAGCTGGAAGATATATGTCAATTAACATTTAAGTTTCCTGTAGATCGTTAACGAAGAGTTGGAGAACACATAATTATGTTTATAGGAAAAAGTATTATTTTGACTTGAAAAATTAGCCCCTGAAATGTTGATACTGACTTTTGAAACACCCTGTATATTAGGCTAAGATTCTTGAAATAAGAAATCTCATGCAGAAATGATATTTTCATTCTTTCCGTATATTCCATATTCTCAAGGGAATTTTTAAAAATACCGCCACAGCAATGCAACAGCACCACAGAACAGCACTGAGCGAGCGAGAGCAATGACGGCTAGATATCTAGACTGTCTGACGGGTTATACATCTGTTCATTAAAGGCTTATTCGTTTGTGCTTGCTCAACTTGCTGAACTCTCCTTGCAATCACTGTACAATGCTTGACTGATTCAGTTCAAGTGGAATGTGTCAGTTAGTTCAGGATGAAAGAATATCACTAAGGTTTCAAGTGGGTTCAGGCAAGGACCATAATATGGGATGGGTTTCAGGCTCTCGTCAAATATTCGCGGTTATCAACGTCGTTAGATGAAGTTGCGATGACATTAAAAACCTTTCCATTGGTATGAACTGTAGGACTGTTTCTGCACTCAACGTATATTATATTACTCACATGTGTTGAACAGATGTGAATACACATAATTGTGCAGCCACCGAGATGCCTAGAGACTCTCACATGTGGAGTCTTCTTTCATTCACCGGTGGGGCTCCATCAATCCACCCAACATATATTCTTTGGTGGATTTCAGTTTGATGTAACCACGCGTTCATTTATTACTGTTCGACATTGCAAAACATTCCACCGATGAACAGCTGTTTGCCATTTTCCTAAGAAAAAATATGGATGAATTGATCGAAATCAGCCTAGAATATGAGAATAACAAAATAGATGTATTATTGACACCAACAGAAATTGAAGGAATTTCGAGTGGTAGGTAGTTTTTTCTTTTCCATCATGAATTTCAAGAAATTAGTGCAAACATTCAGGAAACTTCGATAGCAACAGAGAATTCTCATTGATGACTATCCATATCATGATAATTTAATGCCCTGTTTTGTATGAAGGTTGTTGAGAATTTCCAACCTATCTCGTCTACTCCCCAAAATAAATAATATGTCATCCTCGGAACTATCAGAAGAACTGCTAGAACTTCTGAATCTGGAGACAGGGACTCCATTATTTCTTTCAATACATTATTTTCCATTTTACATTAGTTTTCGCCAATTCTGAGCTTCTATTTGAGAACAATCTAAATACCCATCAAATCGCGAGAAGAAACATAAATAAAGGAAAAAACAGTTGTGATTATCATGTCAAATAGCTGCGTTTTTTTTTTTCAACACTGATGAGTCCAACGATTCGATGTATCAAGAGTGACGTCACTTCCATCAATGATGAAAATGCGGTGTAAGAAAGAGCATGCCTGATGTTATCAATGGAAAACGCCACAGAAACAGGTTTCATTCGAAATTCGAAGTAGCCAATCGAAACACAGGACGCACACTGGAAACATTCGAAACTTCATCTGATGACCTTGAAAAGAGTCGAGAACGAGAATACAAACTTCAAACTTGAGTTGGATACAAATTGTAAATACAAACAATAAAATATTAAAATCAACCATCACATCGCAATCAGAAATAAAATCGAAACTCATTTAACATTTCCTAGAGCCAATAATATATGGAAAAGATAACAAGTGGAAAATGTTAACAATCACCAATTAAAATAGATGAAAATGTTAGAGTTCACTTTTCTAATATTAGAAAAATCGATAAGTGCCCTTCATATAAAATGGAAAACAGGAGCAATAAAATTAAGCTAAATAAAAAACCCGGATTCGTCAGTTTCATACTGCCAAATATTATTCCTAATAAAGTAGGTGTAGTTAATAGAAGTAAAAGTGCCCATGATAGCAATCTGCACTTGACTTCCAGAGAAGCTAACAGTGATGTGGCTATATCAAAAAGACCACTGAGTTTCAACAGCAATAGAGGACACATGAATGGTCAACTATCAAGCAATACTGCACAAGTGAGTACCTATCATTTCTTCAAATGGGATTCAAATAATTCCTTGGTCATGAAATGAAAATCCTCTTTAGTACTTACTATTGAAAAAACAATCATTAAAATGCATTCTATCTTCCTTAATTTCAATTGCAAGAAAAAGTTGGAAAACATAATGAGTAGGTACTACATACTCAATGGTACTACACATCGTGGGTATCTCAATAGGTTTGACATATCTGGCTTCAGAATGCTTCAATAACTTCTGAATTTCAGGATCCTTATGATAGTCATAAAATTATTGTTTCCACCTAATTTTTCACAATCTATTATCAAGTTTAATATACCTATGATCATATTCTAAATATATTATATTTTACTGTATTAAAATTGAGGGTGCTTATTTCTGGAAATGCTGCTTCTATTCTACCAGAGAAAAACTAAATGAAAGTGATTTTTTTTTTATTTTCCAGAAATTGAATAGACAAAGTAGCCTCTCTGATGGAAATATAGCCTTTGAACATGATGATTCTACTGAGGCTACAGACAATAATCATTTAATAGAAAAATTTTCATCACATGAAAGTGTATTCAATTTGAAAGGAGGTAGGTAACTTTGTAGGTGGAAACACAATAATTATTTTCATACTTAGTTTGTTGTGAGTTACTAACAAAATATTCTATAGGTACCTTTATGAAGACCCTATGTGCATCTTGCAGGATTATGTTCTTTGATATATTAGGTTTTCTTTAGAGTTTTCTGTCTTACTATCAAGAGTTGATTTGAAAATGTAATAGCTAATTACATTCATTTGAAGATGAAATTTTCAAACTATAGATAAGAGAAACCCTCATTTTGTTATTGATATTATTTCTTGATTTTTTATGGTGAACTCAAAATATCTTCTTTTCATAGAAATCTAACATTGAAAGTAGAAAACACATTTGAGCATAATCCTCAGCATAATCATAACTCTAGTTTTAGGATGTGTTCACCATTTCTATTTTTCAATAAACAAATGGGTTTCAGCTTCCAGAGGAGAGTTAGGGAAATTTTGACTTTTGACAGATACTTTATCTCCTCCATACTCCATGTGTCAGTGATGCTAACTGGTTATCTTGAAAATTGTAGTCTTCATTGCTAGTTTCAGCTTTTCCATAAAATTGTAAAGAAACACAGTAATTCATATAATTGGTATTTTCCATGAGAACCCATATGTTAGAGAGAGACAGAGAATAGATTTTAATAGGATTAAAAACAAACACATTTTTTTAACAAGCTCTTACCCATAATAAAAAATCTAGGTGAGCTGTATGTGAAAAACAAAGTTGATGATGGCAGCTCAAAGATGAAACGTTGGTTTGAAAAGCTGACAACACCATCTTGTAGAACAGAAGAAGTAGGGCATATAATGGTTGTGATGCAATAGCATCCAGTAAAATTATAGTGTGTATGTCTAGGCCACCTTGTACAACAATATCAAATTTCATCAAATATTCAGTCCTGGACCGGGAGCCCACAGCGTGTTTTTTGTGTCTCATTTTGTTCACATTTAGCAGTATAAGAACTGCCCAAATTCCACTTTTCATTAAACGGATATGAGCTCGCCGAATAAAAATCGTGGGGGCCGCGTGGGTGAAGTTGTATTAAAAATCCCGGTGCCTCGATCTCAAATCAACTTACCGTTCGGCGAATGTCGCAAGTTACTGTAATTGAAAAAAAAATTGTTTCGGCATTGCCGAACGTGTGGATTGGATGCGCAGTTGCGCTGTATATTGAAAACAATTTTTAGACAAAAATTATAATTTGTTATGCTGCGTTTATAGATTCAGTTAAACTAACAATTAGGAATTATCAATCAACAATTAATAATCATGGCAGTGTTTATACATATCTGACAATAATTAAGGATTAGATGTGAAATATCTTTTGACTAACAATCAAAATTTTGTTAAAAAGTGATTTTCAATTCATGAATCCATAAAAAGTATTTCAATTAAATATCACCCATCTCCATTTGAACAGTAACAAATCCAATCTTCATGTACCGCCTCCAGAATTTCCTAATTCTTAGTTGTTAAGTTGAAAGTTGGCCAACTTTGTATCTTAATTTAAATGACAGATGTAAATGTATGCACCCTCAACCAAAGAAGATTAACGCTATAGCGTTAATCAGAGCTGGGCAGTACTCGAGTAAATTGTACTCAAAATTGTACTCGAGTACTCGAAGCACTCAGTAATCGGTACTCGTGAGTACTTTCATTTTGACGTACTCAGTTCCCGAAAAAAATTGAGTACTTTTCACTTTTAGAGTTCTGAGTACTTGTGGTTCCCACATCTGGCGAGTAACGAGTACGAGTACCAACGTGCGCAACTGCGCACAGACAAGTCTCAGCTTGTCTTGAATGTCGTGCCTCATTTTACATTTTATTTCGTGCAGTGGATAGGTGTGAGTTGTTATTGTCAGCATAATACGTTTACGCCTCATGGAGTGTTATTTTTGGTAAGTTGATGAGTTCTACTTGGAGTCTCTAATCATTTTTTTCATCACTAATACTCATTACTCGTTACTCATTTTTCACGAGTACTCACTGAAAGTTGTAAAAGTACTCATTTGCTTCAAGTACTTCTCATATAAGTAGTTGTTAGTTTAATTCTTAGTTCAGTTGAATCCGAGGTTGAATCTATAATCCCAGCATTCTGTTAATTCAACGAATTATTTATAATAGCTCGAGATAATATGATCGCCGAACATTTTGGTTGGTTCGGGGAGCAACCAACCTTGTAGAGTTTTATCATACATTAATGATCGGCATTGATTTCATATTATTTTTTCCGTTGACTTCGTATCAACGAGTATGTTTAATGTTTATGATGAAATTGATCATTAATGACCCCTATTAATGACCAATTAGTCTATTAATGCACGATTGTTGTATAGGCAACCAAACATACACCGCTTCCATTGATTGCACTATCGAAAATATGGATTTCATTGAAGATTTTACGTTAACGGGTTAGCCTCTTGACGTTTCTGAAATGATTTCATTCCCAGTTAACTAACAAAAAGGGATTATTTTCCATATTGATTACTTCGAAAAATGTCAAATGTCACTGATGTCAGTGACAAGTTCGTTTTTAATCGGCGTCTCGGAGTTGGAATGTAGAGGGTAGTTGGCTTCATTCTATCATAGTAAAGTTCCTCAAATAGAACTCGATCCTAAACGAAATTATCATTGAAACAATGAATCACTATCGGCTTTAATTAAAATGATATATACTTCCTCCGTCAGGTCAGAACAGAATGAAGCCGACACCCACAGGGCCACTGGGCACACGCGTCTAGCTATTGGTCTAGCTCAGACCAGTGAATCGGTCAAACATCGAGGTGAAGTGACGTCATCCACAACACATGATTTTTTTCCTTCTTTATATCACATATTGAGAATCATTGACTACTACTAGATACTACTGGATACAAAAAACATCAAAACAGCAGTGTCAAGTACATTTAGGAACTCAAACTACGAGTAAACTGAGTAAAGCAATAGCTTTGTGGTCTGTGTACCTGACTTCCACGGTGGTAACTGCGAGGCATCAATTTTTTGTAGTAGGTGAAGACATTGACTTCATATTCTAGGGTTGTGATGTATTCTTTAGGAGCTTCAAAAGGATGACACACAAGACCCGCCTTTCCATCAATTACATTTTCATCTGTCAATTTGACTCCAAAATATAGTATTCGTGCATCAATTTCATTACCTCAAGTTTCAATTTCTTCAGTTGACCCGTTCAAAAAAACAAAATTAAAGAAAAGCACTGTATCACCTACTTTCATTCTCTCAGTATCTTTTGTTTCTTTTTTGTTGTTTTCGTATTACAAAGTTCAACCAAATCGGTCAAGCCGTTTAGTATTTTTAAATCATCCTGAAACCATACAAATACCCATATAAAATGTGGAACGTGGAATTTTTTTTTATACTGCTGAGTGTGAACAAATGTGACACAACAACCACGTTTTGGGCTCCCCGGTCTATCCTATTCGTTTTGTGGAAATACTTCAAAAATTTTTAGGCGCAAATACACTCCATCTCATTCCAATCAGCAAAGCAAGACAGAGAAACTTCTTACAGGGTAAAATCGGTGCTAACTCTCTTTTGGGGCCATGTGAACTGGACAGGGTATGCCCTAATAGGGAAATAACTATTTTCGTAGGTACTTGGAATATGAATGGTCATTCTCCGCCAAAGTAAGATAACTTTTTATAATTCCAGCGTCATTTTGATTTGATGGATATTTCTTTTGTATTTTCAGGGAACTGAACGATTTCGTTCTGCCTGTTAATCTTGAACACGTACCGGATGTTCTTTCAATTGGTACACAGGAATCGTCTTCCGAACGATACGAATGGGAGGTCGGCTTGCAAGAGACCATAGGTCCCTCGCATCTTTTATTTCATTCGACATCTTTGGGTGAGCCCTCAGACTAAATAACAATAGATTGACACCGCGATTCACTCATGAGTAATTAAAAAGTATATGGCAACAATCCCAAACGCCAAACACGGATATAAATTAATGAAATCGGGAATGGTGGGCTTAACTCCACTGAATCATTGCCAGAGAATGGGCGTGTACACCTTAGTAGAACTTTTAACTCAAACCATGTATATAATGATCCTTTTATACATAAATAATGATTGACTACATAATTCGATCGAAAAATTAACTGGAATGTTTTATTTTTGGACATAAATAATAGTGCCCTCTGAAAACGTTCCCTCTTATGACGTAGAAACCTCATCTCGCCATAGTTAAAAGAAAATACCAAACGCTCGAGGGAGACTGAGACAACTGATATATTAATTCTTTCAACTGTGATCTCACGCTAATTCACTCTGTCAGAAATCATGTATCCTTCATCTCTGTCTGGAATAGTCTTGTTTCAGTATTAGGGTTTTGACGTCACATCATCGCCTCGTTCTCAAAGGTCCGAAAAATCGGGGATTTCAATAATTTTTTATTAAACGTAGGGGGCTCACAGCAAGAAACGGTTTGCGGTGGTGAGCTAGTTTGGGTGAGTTCTATCGAATTATGAAATAATTTTTTTTTGTGATATAAGCCCATTGATATCACACTATAACCCATTCCAAGTAAGAAGACAGCATTGGAAGCCATAGAGAAACGTTGACTTCCGCTATGATTGGTTAATATTGGAGGCAATATTACAACTGCCTGTTCTTCACCTCGCACCTGACAGCCAGAACCGTCTTTCACCTTTCCGAGTCCCTGGGCACATTAGAATAATGGGGCCCCTACGACCATAATAAAGTACTATCTTGGTAGAATAGACAAATAACGTGAAATGCGAAGTTTCAGCATTATTTTTTTTTTACAGTTACAATAGATATGATGAATAGATTATATCATGTAATCCACACTAAGTAACCAGCATCCACGATTAGTCCTTATACTCCTTATATATATAAGTATCTATGCTGATTGAAGATGTACCCTTCTAGATTTTAGTTGAGCAAAATCGTTAATAACATTTTCAAAATCTTTATTTTCGAGCATATCACATTCTATCGACATTAGCGACAAACTATTCAATCTCTCTTGAAGCATTGTACTCGATTTCACTTCTTGCATGCTTAGAAAGATTCTCAGTGCGATTTATAGATTGGGAAAGGTGTCTTAAATTTTTGGTCTATTTCAAAAGGTGATATATTTCCAGTATACTATCAGTTTTTCTATTTTTACTCTGATCAATTTTCAAGTATTCTGTTAAATCCATCAGACATTCCATTTCTTACTCTTTCTCGTTGACGTCTTCATAGTAGATTTCAGCAATTTCTTTGCAACTTTGTCTCAACTCTTCGGAATTCAGAGTTTTCAAGTGAAAAAATAAACCAAACTTCAATTTTTATTTCACTTTTTAAATTATTATTGCGAAAGGCAATTGAAATAAAAAATTATATTGAAATTTATTGAACATGCTGCATTCGGTAAGCCTGATTTTCAGGCGAGAGTAGAGTAGCTATCGGGACTAGGGGGCCCCAATCCTCGCGGGGCCCTGGGCACGTGCCCAGTGTGCCCAGTGGGGAAGAGGGGCCTGCTGACAGCATCTTTGTTTTTCCCGCAATGTTGCGGGAAAATGACACTTCCCAAACTAAATTGCGTGCGGGTATAGGGTGAATTACGCACGCTTGTAGAAAAACGTTTTTTCCCCTCCTGAACAATTAGCTCTGAAAGACTTAGGAGGTTTTGACAGTAAGCCGACAAAACTTAAATGCTTTACGGTGTCTCTCTTTTGTTATTGAGTCTGAACACTCACCCGCAAATGTGAAACCGTCCGTGATTATCCCCACCATTCGAGATTTTATGCATTCATCCGTGTTTGACGTTTGTTGGCGTATGCCTCTCGTTGATTCCTGAATGAATCGCGGTTTTTCCGCAATCATCCGCTTGCAGGCACTTTACACATCTCGACGTTCATCCGCCGCGACCTGATCTGGTACGTCTCCGTGCCGGAAGAGGCCAGTCTGTCGGTGAGACCGGGCACCGCGTTTCGCACCAAAGGCGCCGTCGCGTGCTCGTTCTCGGTGTTCGGCACGTCGTTCCTGTTCGTCACTGCGCACCTGACTGCGCACCAGGAGAAGGTGAAGGAGCGTGTGGGGGACGTGAAGAGGATCGTGCACTCGCTGGACCTGCCGAGGGTGCTGCCTTGCAAGAACAAGAGTAAAGGTAAAGGTATATGGCTCTAAGCGTTTTCGGAAACTTACTCGGGTTTATCGGATCCCTAACCTGAACGTTCGGTTACCTATAAACCGAGTCACCTACCTCTGTTCGGAAACTCAAGTGTTGTTAACTCGATAGGCGACTGAATTCAAATTCGTGGAACTATATGAAAGTACATTGTTTTGAAACTTCACTTTCGACAGTTTATTTGTGTGCTCTTGTGATTCGAGGGTGCCTTTCAGCAGATATTCGTTAGAGTTTAATAAATCATGTTTCACTCCTTCAAATACATGAGAATCGCAGAATAAAAATGTCCCAATTTGAGGTTACCTGCATTTTGTTCCCATTCAGTATTGGACTGTGTAGCGAAACTGATTCAGAGTAGCATACAACCTTCCAAATTCCTCCTTTTCATTTCTGGATTTGGCTCATCACCACCCCACGAGTACTGCACTGGAGCTAAATAATTCGGATTACTATTTGCCGTGTAGTACCTATGCCCGCTTTTATTTAGAGCGTCGAAAAAGTCAGTTCACTTTTTTTCCCGCAATTGTCGTTCTTCGTGGTCCTAGTGAATTTCGAGCATTGCGTATCAGAGTGTCACCTACGATTATCAATTCCTTTTATACCCAGCGAAGTGTCTGATATTGGATAGAATTTTGTAGTTTCCAACTGCGCTGAAATATGTTTATTTGAGTAGCAGTGTGCCTGATCTGTCAGGTGAGTTGATGTTAATAACATCTTTATAGCAATCAAGTACTGGACTCCGCTAAGTTCCTATCTTTCTTTCATTTAATTGTGAATCAGTGACGCGGCAAAATTTTAAGTATTATCTGTCAGTTTGCAGATACTTAGCAAGTTTGGGAAAAATAAAACTGGTTTGTCTGACTCGGCTCGTTTCTTTGCCGCCAATATATACAGTGTGAACCCTGACCCAATGACCCCTGAGTGAATATGATGTTGAAGTTCACAGAGTAAGTAGTTGAGATGTATATATTGTAGTCGATTCATATTTTTCTCTCAAATGAACACAAGTAAGGTGTTTATGACAGAGAAAAAGTCCTCAAAGCTGGATGTCAGGGTAAAACCGCAAAACATATAATTCGTAGGTCACTACACGGATATAATGTGTGCGATAGAGACCAATCAGCATAGTACCATTAATCATTAATATTTTGCAATTATTGGTTTTGATGAAGATACTTATGTTCTCAAATGAATCATCTGCAAAAGGATGATTCATTTCACATTATGAAAATCATTAGAATAAGTCATAAGATTTTTGAGTTTTCTTGAAATATTTTCTTCTGAATATAATTGATGAGATCCAATTGGAAACTTTCAGAAGAAAATACTGTTTTATTTATATCAACTGAACAGGAAGCAATGTTTGGAGAATGCAAACAGATTTTCTGATTTTGATATCATTCCACTTCGCCATATTGTTTGAATTAGAATTCATCTCATTGTATTTTCAGTCTTAAACACAGCTTTCACTTGAAACTTATTATCAATAACTTTCATCTTCTCGGAAGTTCACGTTTTATTTCTTCAATAACTACATATAGATTAACTACTAAGGCAAATTTTCATGAGGAACGAGAATAAAAAATATACAAATACGCTCAAAGTTTGAAATACTATAGGTGAAGTTACACTAGCTTCAATGATTGATTGATTGTGAATTGTAGATTTTTTTAAGTTCGGTAAAAATTGTATTATTATCATCTTCAAATTCATAAACGATTCTTATAAGTTATTGGTGGCAACATTGTGACTAAGTACTAGTTGTAATAAAACTGTAGACTTAGTAAGTAGTATAAAGTTTTGATAATTGAAATTTTCAGTCTGAGATTAGTAAGTATAACGAAATCTGTGCACGTTTGCTGTGGTATTGCACATTTGTATTTGTCGATATTTATGGCATGTTTATTTTTTTCCAATCACTTGTGTTCATAATGGTTGATGAATAGGTTAGTTATGAAATGGTTGATTTGTATATATTTTTGATCATTTCATTCTAGGTATTCAAATAATCCACTACCAAAATGAAGCGGAAATGATATAATAATTGTAACAATACTAATTCCATCATTTTTCGTTATTTCTTTGTCTAAAGTAAATCGACAAAACCTAAATTGTCTTGTGCAGAGAAGACAGTTTTCCGTACTTTTCATGTGCTTACGATGTCAATCAGTCTTGAGTTTGATGAACATTATTTTCCATGTTGTACTAGTCTGTCTTCTATTGAAGTAGGAAAAGCATTTTACCTTCACCAATATTTCAGGTACGGCATCATATCATTCGTAGGAAGAGCAAATCTTGGAACAACTTGGAGAAAAGAACGATTGGAGATGAGAGGTTCAATTTTTTTTTATTGTATAATATTGATATCAAATGATCTGTAGAGCTTGATTATTAGGAGTGTTTTTGTGATAATATTTAAAAAATAAAGAGGAGTTTTAGTCGTGGTTAAACTTATCTCCGTCCCATTAAAAAAAACATTCAGAGACTAATCCAGTTGATGTTTTTCAGATGTTACGCAAAATTTCGACTATGTATTCTGGTTTGGAGATCTAAATTTTAGACTTTCCACCCCAAGGGCAAAAGTGCTCGAATGGCTCTCTAAAACAAGTTTTCCGCTGCCGTCCCATTTACCTCACGGATACATGCATCACGACCAATTGTGCTCGGTTTTGGCCGATGGAGCTGCTTTCAGAGGCTTCTATGAAGCGAAAATCAACTTTCCCCCTACATACAAGGCAAGTAAAATATTAGCAGTGAACTATTTATTCTCGTTATGAGATTTTCCCAATTATCGGGTACATAGGTACTACATGGTGTCAGATGTAGGATAAAAATATTAGAATGGAGAAAACGAAAATCCCACATCAATGGGACTTCTCAGTATCTTGAATTTGCCCTATACGGGCCATATATTATGAAAGGAAGTCAAAAATGTTACTATGACCACGTATTTATCGTGAGTTTCTAGTTGGGAAAATGACATTCATTCTATTGAAAAAGTTATCAACGTTTCTTACTAAATTTCCAACGCCCAGATCCCATAATACAAAAATGAAATAAGTTTAGAAACACAACAGTATAAATCTTTTTTTTGTATACGGTCTGGTATTGGGTGTGAAACGTTTATTATAAACAAAAAATTTGTAGGATCTAAAAATCCATTGAATAAACTGTTATTGAGGCGAATAATATTCGATTTTTGTTGTAGTACGATCCCGGAACTCAAAATTTCGATTCTTCTTCCAAACAAAGGACGCCAGCATACACCGACCGAATCTTGTACAAACAAAGAAACGCTCGAAGGCTTAGCGGCCATTTGGAAAATCCCCCCTTACAATGTTTGGTGTACGATTCCGCACCTTCGATAACGACATCGGATCACAAACCGGTTTGGGGGGTGTTCAAAGCACATTTGAGACCGGGACTGGATACGTGAGTACTTACCTACATAATGAGAAAGTTATCAGTCAGGTGAATACCAACGCAACCAAGTTTGATTTTATTACAGCATCTTACACAAACGCTTTCAATTTCGACAAATTTCTGTATAGATTGAAGTCCCATCTCATTGTCTTAGTAAAAACATACAAATATTATTAATCATCGTTCTTCTTATATGTGGTAAGACTGATTTCTAGGTGCATTTAGAAAGATATAGGTAGGTATCTATAGATTTGATAATGAGAGAAATTATTTTGAATTCAATCGAAAGTTGAGTTTTCAATGTGAGTTCCGGCTCGAAGGACCAAAAAATATGTGCGATAATCGAAAAATTTACGAGAACGCTCTAACTCACCTTATAAGCTGGTTCTTCTCATAAGGTTGTCTTGGTTCAATACCACGTTCCTCGTCCGTACCTTCTTCGACGCAGGCACACACAACAGGAGAAGAGTTCAATATGTAATTTGATGCAATCACACACAATAGGAGTAGAGTTCAATATGTAATTTGATGCTATCACACACAATAGGAGTAGAGTTCAATATCACTATTAACTTTAGCGATATCGTTGATATCGGTTTCTGTGGCCGGTACCGGTGATGAGAGAGAGTCGATTCTGTCTCACCTACGCGGCTATATCCCTCTCTTCTTTCGTCAGCTCTGAACGCATGAGTGGTTAGACGGTTAGAGAATTCGATATACCGCGAAATATTTGAATTTGAATGTGAATAAAGGAGTGAATAATTATTAATATTAGCTTAAAATAAACTGAACTAAGTATTGGAGTTGGAGAGAAAAAAACGGTTCTTAAACAGATATATTCAAAAATGAAATAAATGCGCTTTCATGTTGGAGATCTCACATATAATGTTATATGATTTTTCAGAATATAGTGAAAAATAATATTATAGTTGGCGACAGTCAAATTTTTCTTGTACCAGTTTTAAAATTTGAACACAAAACAGTTTTTTTTCGTTGAATATAATCGTTCTTTAAGGTTTTATATGAACCTTAATTAACATCACTCCTCATTTTGATAGGAGCAATGACCTATGACAGATAAAAACTGAAACACCAAGATATTAATTTTTTATCGAATATTCCTGATATCTGTTGTTACCTTTCAATAACCATTCATGAATGGTTCTGCACTTGCAGTTGCTTTACGGTATATGAATAAACAATCACATATAAAAATCGTTTCAAAACAGTCAAAAAGAAGAATCAAAATCACTTCAGAACTTGAATATTTGCAACCTCACAATTTAAACATCCTTCACTAACACACTACACTGTTCTACCACTAACCAAACCTATTTTATTGAGAAAAATCAAACTGATTTGGTTAGTAGTAAAACAGTGCAGTGTGATTATCGTGCTAAAGGTTCCAGTCTTCGATGTATCCTCGACTAAAATAATAAAAATTAAAAATGTCATCCAAATGAATAACATTTTTTCCCTATACCAATGTAGGATACCCCTAGCTGCTGGATTATTCAACAGAGAAGTATATTTGGAGGGTTTGAAGAGGAGAGCAGCAACGATGAATAAGGCGAAAGGAGATACAGCAAATTGTGTCCTACAATAAATCAAAACTGAAAATCTAGTCATACCGAAACCAAAACTGAAATCTAGTCATATATTTTTATTTGTTGTTGAAACTTCCTATGTACTCTTGAAAATAAATGTATTCTTTGATAAACCAAGATTTTCATTTCAACGAGTTACAATTTTCGAAAAGTTTATTTTAGAACTTACCACACAAGACTAGAGGCAACAGATATTCATAACAAATCATAGAAATAATCCAAACCTTGGCCCAGCTCCCAAATTGATATGCCAGTGTTCAGTTCCTTGGCCAAGTTTAATCTCTTCTGGATAGAATGTAGAGTGGGATAAAACACCAAGTGCTTTTTACCGTTACTATCCCTATAATAAAAAATCAATATATACGTATTTTTTCTTTTTTTCGTAAGATCAAATTTCACTTCAGAAAAAAATTAATAAATGAGGGACTTGACTCCTCAACCATTCCTATGACGTACTTTCTGAAAATCCACATTCACACAGAGTTAAAATACGATTCCATGTGCCAGTACGACATCATCAATATGTCTAGATTTCCATAAATTGTTCTTTGAATGCATAATAACTATATCATAACAGCAATGGGATATAATAGGTTCTTCAATCCTACTTTGTCAAGTATTATGAATTATTTCCATAAATCTCTCATTGGCTGAATGAAGTTGATTACTAATAAAGATAAATTATGATATTTAGCTACAGTATCTATACGTTTTCACTATCGTTATATTACACTATGTTATTTATAACTTGTCAGTCATTTTTTTGCTAATGAATTCGTTCCTCAATAAAACGGATCAATTTTCTAGAAAAGTTGCAGATTACATCTTGCAACAGCGCCTAATACTTCGAGTCCGTCCACACCACTCAAAATACTGACAGGCACAACAAGAGGAAGTAGCCATGGGTGTCGGCTTCATTCTGTTCTGACTGATGACAGTAAATTAGGAAGGATAGTATCATTGAATGTAGCCGATAGTGATTCATTGATTCAATGATATTTTCGTTTAGGATCGAGCTCTATTCGCGATATTTCTATGCATAAATAACAAAATCATAATCTGTCAGAATGAAGCCAACTACCCTCTGTATTCCTGCTCCGAGTGGTTATGTATGTTTTTGTTTACCAGTTTTACTTCTTCTATTTTTTTCATTCGTTTTTCATTCGTTAGCTATTCGCTAGCTATATTTTTCACCATCAGCTATTTTCAGACTAGATTCAGAATGTACGTCACAGTTTGCCGCCCCGAAAATTAGAAATTGCTTCAATTTGAAAATGAAAACGACTTGGACTATATCGGTCGCCGTTCTGTACAGCGTGAAAATTCATCTGAAGGAAACTTCCCCATTCAATGTTCTGCGTGGTATTAGTCAGGAAAGTAGTTGTTTTTCTCCCGAAATCTACCATTGTTGTTCATTTCATGAACATTGTGTGGGAATGACTGAGCTTTTTGTATCTACACTCAGTTCCAAAAAAAGTGACGCACTTGATATTTGACCTATCTTCTTGAAAAAAAAAAAACAAAAAATAGTAGGACGATTTTTATTTTTTTATTTGTTGGTAGGTAATGCATTTGTCTTTGAAAAAAAATGAGGAGGTGGAAATTTTTTCAAAGCCTCCTTGATGGTGGTGGAATAACTCGAACCATGATTTATTCTTAATTTTTGACTCACCCTGTGTGTTAATTGAGTAATGGCAAAGAAACCCTATACGAAAGAGGCTTCTTTTGAGAGCATTTTGTTTTTTTATTCATTGATTTATCTCTAAAATTTTCCGAATTACAGCTTCTCTTGCTGAATCTTTGCAGATTACCAACTTTCTGAATTTATCGAGAAACAATTTTCTAATGAAATAAACTGATACCAATAATTTTAAAACATTTTTATTAAACACAAAATTATAAATTGGGATGACTGCTTAATACCGTGTATTGCCTCCTCTAGCAACTCTAAGAACTTCTAATCTACGAGGCATACTGGAAATTGAGTTGCTTATCGTTTCCATTGGTATACGATCCCATTCTTCCACTAATGCATCTGCCATTTCTGCGAGACATTCCGGAGACCTCTCGCGAGAACGTACCCTTCTCCCTAATTCATCCCACAAATGTTCTATAGGATTCATATTGAGGCTTCTGGCAGGCCATTGTAATGTGGTAATACCAGTAGCTTCTAAGAAGTTTCACACTATTGCTGCGGTGAGTGATCGGGCATATTATCCTCCATCCATATGAAATTATTGCCCACTAACTCTGCATAAGGTAAGACATACTGCTCTAAAAAGTCGATGTAAATTTGGGCATTCATCGACTGCCTCACCGGAAAAACATGAAGGGTTGTCTTTCCATTCATTGAAATCCCTCCCCACACCATAACGGACCCACCATTAAAACTTTCGCATTCTGTTATTACATTTTGATTAAACCGTTCACCAGTTCTTCTCCACACTCTTTTTCTTCCATTCACCATGTTAAGGTAAAACCTTGACTCATCCGTAAACAAGACATTCGACCATTCAGGACTATTCCACTGTCCATAATTTTCAACGAAATTTCTTCTAGCAGCACGATGTTCGGGCAATAATTTGGGACCTTTCGCAGGTCTCCTAGCTTTTAAATTAACTTCTTTTAGACGTCTACATACCGTCTGCTTACTTACTGCAACATCACGAATTTGGCGAAGATCTTGCTGAACATTTACCGCAGTATTTGATCGATTCCGTAAAATCCGCAATCTCAAGAAGCGATCATCTCTTGGAGAAGTTTTTCGGGGGCGACCAAAACCGACCCTCCGAGCGGTGCTTCCTGTTTGTTCGTACTTGCGGATTGCTCTACGAGCAGTTGCTTCATGAACTCCCACTGCACGAGCGGCGTAACGTTTACTACGCCCATCGTTTACTAACGCAACTAATCTTGCTACTTGTTCAGGATTTATTTGAGGCATTTTATGTGATTTTAGTCAATAAAACAAGACACTTAATTAATGACACAACGACAAATGGTCAAATATGGAGGCATACAACAAATTAGTTGCTACGGCAACGGCATTTGTTTTTTTAAAGACAATGTGATCCTACCAGAGTACAACCCAATCAATTTTGAGTACTTTGATCCTTCAATAAATTTAATTTGTGGGATAAGCGTAAGGTATCAACAAAAAAGCTGTAATTCGGAAAATTTTAGAGATAAATCAATGAATAACAAAACAAAATGCTCGCAAAAGAAGCCTCTTTCCTATAGGGTGTAAGCACTTTGTATAACATTACTCAATTAACACATGAGTCAAAAATTAAGAATAAATCATGGTTCGAGTTATTCCACCACCATCAAGGAGGCTTTGAAAAAATGTTCACCCCTTAATTTTTTTTTAAAGACAAATGTATTACCTACCAAAAAATAAAAAAAATTAAAATCGGCCTACTATTTTTTTTTTTTTAAGAAGAAAGGTCAAATATCAAGTGCGTCCCTTTTTTTGGAACTGAGTGTATTTAATATTTCATTCCACTTTGAGCATCATGGCTATTTCGTAGTTGAGACTGAAAAATGTTAGCCCATCACTGACCCATGGCAACTTACTTGTACTCAAAGAAATGTTCTGCAACTTGCGGGTCGTATTGCAGTTTCCCGTTGAAAATATTCAGCCTGTCGATGTATTCGTGAGCCACTATCGGACCACCGCCGTTCATAGTGTAATCGTTACCGTAAAAGTTGAGGCCAGTCAGAATCTTCTTGCGTTTGCTCTCGTCCGCTGTTAAAGACGCGATGCAGTCAGAAACCCACGGCAAAGGGGCGTTCGGGCCTGAAATTCGAAGTGATTTCAGCGGCCAGCAGTTGGTGGAATGACGAGTGGAAATTAGGAAGGGTAAAAGTTCAGTTATCATGCGATGTTTTTTTTTCTCGAAAATATGTTTTGATATTCACGTATGTTCACTTGTAATACCACTAGAGGTCAAATTATTTCGACTTCGACTCGCAATGATTTTCAAAATATCCACAAACTCGAAAAAATTTCCGGAAAGTAATTTGACCTCGTGTGGCATTCGGTAAGAAAATTTCACACCAGATTGTGTTTGGAAATTAAATAATTTTAGAATTTATTTGTTCATTTGATTTGCATACAGGTTCATGAATATATTTAGTTTGGGTCGCAGTTTCGGCACCAATAATAGGTTCCTGATTTCTACCTATTATATTTGCATGAAAATTCCACACCAGTGATTGTTTTACAGTTAAATTGGGTTTTTATGACAAATTACCATAGTAACGTATGTATTTTAGTGGACATTGTTTTCTCGTGTATGAAATAGGAAATTTTTTTATGGCGTTTTTATGACAGAATACCACACGAGGTCAAATTACTTAGGGGTAGGCGCGGGTGTATATGGACCCGGATGTAGGCTATTTGAAGCCTTAGGTCACTCCCCCACTATCTTCCAAGCTGAAATACATGCCATCAACCTTTGCGCCCAAAGGTGCCTGAGCAAAGGTCTGAGGGGTGCCAACATATATATCTGCTCAGACAGCCAAGCCGCACTAAAAGCCCTAAAATCATTCGTTTTCACATCAAAGATTACATGGGACTGCTTTGAAACACTCATGCAACTGGGAAAGGGCAACAAAGTCACACTTATGTGGGTTCCAGGGCATGAAGGAATCAAAGGAAATGAGGCAGCTGATCGCCTTGCAAAAAAAGGTGCAGCATCTGCACTTTTTGGTCCTGAGCCTTTTTGTGGGTAAGCAAATGTCACCTAAAGGGAGAACTCGGGAAATGGGAAGAAATTGAAAAGTCCTCCTACTGGAGAGCAACTCCAGGTCAACGATAAGCGAAAAGGTTCATCAATCATTCGCAGAACCGAGCCAAAGAGCTACTCAGCCTCAGCAAACCAGAGCTAAAGCTTATCACAGGCTTTTTCACAGGACACGGCCCTCTGAGGTACCACCTCAAAACGATGGGTCTGGCGGAGACTGACACTTGCCGCTTTTGTAACAATGCGACCGAAACCGCGGAACACATACTTTGCTCATGTGAAGTATTAGTCCGCCAAAGGCTGAACCACCTAGAACAGGTCTATCTCACCCCTGCTGAAGTGGAAAAGTCAACCGTCAGGAAAATCGTAGGCTTCATCAGAAGTCTAGGGTTAGAGGGCCAAAACTAGATAGGGGTAATCACAATAGATCTTCTAGGTCGCAGTGATCGAGAGGTCTCCCAGCCTATACGACCCATCTACAATCTATTTTCAAGGAATTTTTTCTCGCTCATGAATATTTCGAAAATTATGTCTTGTCTTCGACTCGGAATAATTTTCAAAATATCCATGAGCTCAAAAAAAATTCCGGAAACAATTTGACCTCCAGTGGTATTACAAGTGAAAACACTATAATTGTTGAAGACCCGGTATATTGGACTTAGGGCCTTTTTAATCGCGCACATACCACCATCGATATATACTCTTATGAAGTCAAAATTAATTTGGGCGCTCATAACCTTTCACAGGACATAAAGCATAGCACATAAAACGTTTCTATGTAAAAAACTGAACTTAGGCCCATTATCATTTCCACTCTTCAAACGGAAATTATTTACCTGGCATTCTCGGATCGGAGAAATCGTAAGTCATTAATGAGAAAGCCGTCACGTAGTCGTATAAAGCATCGAAATGTTCGTCTGTGAACAACTCTTCTTTTCCACGCTTTGGAGGTATCACCAGAATTGTATCCAAGCTTTCTTCGCCCAGGCTGTCGGCTTGAATGGATTGTCAGAATGAAAAGAGGTAGTTTACAATATCCAATATCATAGATGAAAAACCCAAAGTCATCTCCACAACTCAAAGTTGTGGAGATGACTTTGGGTTTTTCATCTATGAACTACACCACTCCACTTTGAGTTATCATGGACTTCTTCCAAAGATTAATATCCAATATGTCTAATGTTTTCTTTTTCAACTTTTGATGCTATTCGCGATAGAAAATAACACGTCGCCCCACCTGACGGCATCAACTTGAACACTTCTGAGCGGTTTGTTTTGATGATATGACCAATTAACACAAACAACAAGTAAATAGGAACTAATGAAAACAAAGTAAACATGCCCCTTTGACAGCTTTCTAGAACTCCGATAGGTGGCGTATGCTTATTTTCTATCGCGAATAGGTTCTTAGGAATAGTTCCCTGAGCAAAGCATTCCAAAAATTTGCTGTTTTATCAACAAATGAGTTTTGTGAGTTTTGTTGACAAATCTTTGATGACACAAACGTGTAGTTTCCTACAACTGTCTCATATTTTTAGAATGATTGGAAAATATCGGAAAAACGTCAGATCTGTTTAAAAAAATACTCCAACAAACCAGACTAGTACTAAAATTACTATAGATGGTCTGGAGCAGAAAGCTTGCTCATTTTGCTTTGATGCTGGTTTCAGATGGACTTCAGAATTCCAATTTCGGGATGTGTTTCCTGATGTGGGTATATAAAAAAATGTTCCTGTAAATATTTGTCGAAAATTGTTTTTTAAAATAGGGCCACCTGAAACGATTTTTCCTCACTATTTTCAAAATCGTTCATCCAAAAATCATGAAATTTGGTACATCTGATGTTGAATCAAAATTTAAACTCAAAATTTAAAAAAATTCTGGAGTGGTTATTATGACAATCCCATTTTTTCAAAATAATCACAATTTTTTGCATCTATGCATCGGCACCCTAAAGACGGGTTTTCCTGATTATTTTAGAAACCGCTTACACTGAATTATTGAAATTTGGTAAACTGCATGAACTTTCAACGCCAGATGAGATTGTGAGCTCAAAATTTCAGAAATTCTGTCAGAGACATATCATACCGAAGTTATTGCGGGTCAATAATACAAGCAAATTTTCCAATGACGATTCAGTTTGCATTTTGCTTTTTGATTTTACATCCTTGAACATTTTTGACGTAAATTTACTCTTACTCTCAGTTTAAATAGGACTAATTATTTCCGAGAAAATTGCAATCATCACACAGATATCCATTATCTACCTCCTTATACAAGCCATCAAAAACTGGGGTCCTAACCTAACCCCTTCAGTATGATAAACTTGTGATGAGAATTTTGAAAATTTCAGCTCATGATTCAATTTGGCGTAAAAAGTATGCAGTGTATACCAAATTTCCAATTTTCAGTTATGACCGGTTTGTAGAATATTGAGAAAAATCTGATTTAAGGTGCCAATCGAGGTGCCAATTCGTCAATGTAGAAAATTGCGATTTTTTTCAAAACTTGCCCTATCGATTTGAATTTGGAGTACCTCTTTCACGTAAAAAATAACTTCAGGTGTCATATCCTGAGATGAGAATGTGGAAAAAAATACCATATAAAATTGAATTGTTTTCATCCTTGACCCATCCAGTAACGTCGCTGAATAAGATTTTCAAATTCTGAGCTCTAATTCTGTTCAGTATATCATACGATGTACAGGGTGATTGACTATGGATTTCTCGACTTCAACAGCTGATATCTCAAAAACGAAAAAAGATATTTGAAATTTGGAAAAAGTTACTTGAATGAGATGTAATTTCCTTCTGGAAAATGTGTTCTCTGCTTGATTTTATCATTTCAAATACAGGGTTCGTGAAAAAAAATTTTTTTTTTCAAATGGAACCCCCTGTATATTATCGCATATTTCGAAAGAGCTATCTTTCCTGATTTCGAAGATATATACTTTTTATATATTCTATCGAGGGCTTGACGAAATATCAGCAAAATTAAATATTAATATATGGTCCAAGTTAGCTATGGTTGAAATAGAATGAGATGATGAATAAGTGAATTGACATCTGGCCAACATTTCAGTGACATAAGTGCGCAAAATTTCGACAATTTTCTCACGATGCCATATCCACTGGAACAAAGAAGAGATATTTTGGAGTGCTATTTTTCAGTTAATGAAAATCTTGCTGAAACACTTACACTTATACTTACTTATATTTAATCTTTCAGATATGACAAGACAAAATTCAATCCGCTTCTCATTATCATCATAATTGAGTTTGTGGCATGGTCTAATTCTGAAATCCCTATATTTATATTTCCTTAAGGTATGTTCAACAAAATAATAGCTGAAACCAAACTCTCTCACTGCATTTCTTCTTGACCGTGAAGGATCCTCAACAAAATACTGGATTACAAGAAGTTCCTCGTCTTCGTTGTCTTGCCTTCTCACTATTCTCTTGATATTCGACAAACTGGTTCTGTCAAATTTAGCAGCCAAATACTATACATAATTCTTTTTTGGTAATCTCCTGCCTGGATAACCCCTTATAAACTTATGAAGTGTTTCAGCAAGATTTTTATTAACTGAAAAATAGCACTCCAAAATATCTCTTCTTTGTTCCAGTGGATATGGCATCGTGGAAAAATTTTCGAAATTTTGCGCACTTATGTCACTGAAATGTTGACCAAATGTCAATTCACTTATTCATCATCTCATTCTATTTCAACCATAGCTAACTTGGACCAAATATTAATATTTAATTTTGCTGATATTTCGTCAAGCACTCAATAGAATATATGAAAAGTATATATTTTCAAAATCAGGAAAGATAGCTCTTTCGAAATATGCGATAATATACAGGGGGTTCCATTTGAAAAAAATTTTTTTTTTCACGAACCCTGTATATGAAATGATAAAATCAAGCAGCTAACACATTTTCCAGAAGGAAATGACATCTCATTCAAGTAACTTTTTCCAAATTTCGAATATCTTTTTTCGTTTTCGAGATATCAGCTGTTGAAGTCGAGAAATCCATAGTCAATCACCCTGTACATAATTTTGGAGTTTTTCAATGAACGGTTTCGGAAACATTGAAGAAAAACCGTCTCCAGAGTGTACCTACTATTTGAAGAGACTCTCTTAGTAAGAATTTTTCCACAAAAGTTTATAGGGACTTTCTTCCATAAAAATATGTGGAAAAAAATCTAACAAATTCAAACATAATTATGGGCAATACAATTGATTAATTCCATTCTTGTATTAGTATGGCCACTATCCATTTGTTTGGTGAATTGAGCAGAAAGTCCACAAAAAAAACCTGGTTCCAGGGGGGGGGGGTGGTCATGACCCCCATGACCCCCCCCCCTGGATCCACCCTTGATTTTAGAAAATTTCAAATTGGATGTCTACAAAAATAACTAGCTGGGCTCTAGACAGCATTCTATGAACCATAAAAAAAGGAATCAGTAATTAAAAAATTAAGGACAAGTCTCAAATCTCATAATTTTTAGTCATAATATAGTGGTAGGTATTCTTATTTTCAAATGTTTTTCATCAATTAGTTTAGTTCTTCATTTCTAATTAAATATGTTGAAGTTGTGATGTGTTGCTTGATATACACAGTGAATTGTTTATATTATAATATGGGATTGTGAGATATTCTGTGATTGATTGTTAATCTTTCATATAAGATCTATAATCACTGTTTCCCATCGTCCAAATAACATCCCTTGGTTAGGAATGAATTTTGAGAAATAAGAGAATTATTGTTGAAATATATATACATATATTCTCTATAACATTTCACAATCTAGAATCAATTGGAATTGAATTGATGAAAATATGTTCAATAGACATATTTGATGCACCATAAAACAATCAAATCTTGTATGAAATACCATATTTTGGATTACAAAGTATACCCAAAATGTCTGAATATTATTCTTGTATTTTCAATTGATGTCATTAGTAGATCTGAGAAACCCAAAAATGTCTGAATATTATTCTTGTATTTTTAATTGATGTCATTAGTAGATCTGTGAAATAGGAATGATTAGGTATATTATATTAGATTCTTTCTAGATATTTCTATTTGTGTGCATAGATTTAGTCTTCAAAGCTCCTTTTCTCAATGTTCAGCTTAAACTCACCTATTTCTCTTACCAAGTTGACCAATGGATCAAATTGTACAGCACCAGCAACTTGAGACCAGAGTTCTAACACATAACCATCAAACTTGTATTTGTTGGCAGTCTCAATAAGTGCATCGGTAAGAGCCCTAATTTCATTTTTGCTTGACAAAAGCATTGCATAGTCCTGATGTGTCCACTGATCAAATATCATTCTAGGAACCACTAAAAAATTGAGTGAATGTTGAAAGGTAAATAGGAAATAATGATCCTGTACTTACTCTTGAGTTTTCTTTCTCTGCCAGCATTTCGTACTGCAACCATCCACCCTTCATCAATATCATGTACACCATTTATATCATATTTCTCTGCACCTTTTCGCTTAATTTGCAGCCATACAGGGCTGATGTGAGTGAATTTATTACCAAATATTTTTGCTACATCATATCCATGATTGTTCCACTAGAATAAAATTGATATGAAGATATTATTCCACTTGTCACAATCAATATCACAGTACCTACTGGAGTCACATATCCCAAAGCAAGTCCGGGGAAACTATATTCATCAACTTCTTTGAAAAAACCATTGTAATTAGTGATTATTTCTTTTGCTGTAGGGTACTCACTCAAAAGGTTTTTATTAAAAACGGTATAATTTTGAGGGCCCAACTTTACTTTTTCAATTTTTGTTTTGGTCTCTTTTATGTTTTTCGGAGACTTGGGAGTCAATGTAGCAACAATTTCATTGGAATTGTACATAAATATGTTGAAGAACAACAAAACGACTAGGAAATTCATCTTCATAAATTGAGGTTAGGTTAGATGTTTTTGTTTTGATAAGACATGACACGTGATGTAGTGATGACAGCGATCTGACAGCCACATCACGAAACCTTTTTATGGACCATGATCACTTCTTTTGGAACTTGTGGAGCTACCGGCACGCGAGAATTGACCAGCCCCGGGGTTCATCGCGGGAAAGAGAAGGACGTATAACTCGCTCTCGCTCAGATGAACCTTTTTTCTTGAAGAAGGAGAATTTTTCTTGAGGAAGGAAAATATTGTTTCTGCATAAAAAATGAGAAAACCTAACCTATCTATTTTATGAGTATATCTGTACTTGTTTCGTTGACCTGTGTAAAACTTAATGTTTATTAACACCAAATAAAATATTCTATTCTATTCTAACCTAACCTAACCTAACCGAACCTCACCTCTGGCCTAAACCACAAACATAGAAAACCCCTAAATGAACCTATTTCCCATAGAGAATATTTTTTAGAAATCACTTGAGAACAAGGAAAAAATAAAAAAAAATGAGCCTCGCACGGATTCGAACCCCGGCCCGCCGGCTTGGCATGCCGATGCTCTGCCTACTGAGCCAACCAGTTGCTTACGAGACGAAGTATGATGAAGTACTGTGCTTCGGCTATGTGCCAAATGCATTCTCGCGAGTGAGAGGGCATTATATGTCCTTCTCTCTCCCGCGATAAACCCCGGGGCTTGTCAATTCTCGCTACCGGCACCGGCCATTTCTTTATTTGAAGGATTTTTTCCTTCTTTCAAGTTTTCTAAAATTGAATGAACGTGTAACGTCTCACTCGATGGGGAAACTAAGTACATATATGGGCAACTAGAACCGTTTTTCGCTTATATACAAGATGTTAATTAATTGATTATCGATAATACAAGGTGTGAATCCTTGGGTGAATTTAAGGATGAAAGTTCATATCAAAATATGTCTTGCCAGTGATGTTCACAATGTTTTGATGAAAAAAGAAACTGCTATAACTATATACTATAACTATACTGGGAGCACAACACAAAACTATATTTTTAAACGAAAGGAATATCAGAACAATGAGAATTGAAAAACAATGATATTTTAGAAAAAAAATACAAAACAAGTCACGATGGCATGATAGCTTCAGACACTGACGACCAATGACAACTTACATAACCACAAATTTCAAAATTTTTCTAGAAAAAAGTGACGATCATTTCGTACGATACGGTAATATCCTCTAGTGGTCCTACACTCAACTGAGCTATAGGGAAGACCAGTAGTTCCAGCTCACTAGATGTTTTCTCCATATTTAGCAGACAATGCTCAAAATGTATAGGGAGTTTCCACGAAAAATAAACTCACTTCAAAACACCTGCTATATAATTTCATATATATTATGATTTTGTTACATTTTCACAATTTCAAACATAAAAACTGAGAATTCAGTGTTCTTAATAAAATGACAATGTTTTGTAACAATCTCACAAAAAATATTCAATGGATAATCAACACCAACAGAGTTCCAGACCTTGAGGTCTTATTGCCACCACTTATGTAGAAAACTTGGATTGGTGCTGAATACCATTTCCAAGTTTGCACAGATTTTTGTACACAAAAATCAACCATATGGCTAAATTTGATTTAAAATTGTAATATACTGTTCATCAGTTTATTCAGAAACAAGTTTTTTGTAATGAAATATCTCACTCACTGAAAGTTTTGTGGCTTTGCCTGCAGAACACGTACACTCCGCAAATTCCTGTATATCCTTTACATTAAAAGGAGCAAATCCCCAATCCCCCAATTACAATTCAATAAAATTCATTTAATGAAGATCAACTTTTATCCAATGAAAGTAGATGTAGTTTTTATATTAACCAGGCTGGTTACTATTGTTTTCCTTTCCTAAAGTGCAATTTTATGATGAACCAACAATACAAAAACCACTACTTGTTGATTGATATAATTATGCTTAGTGTAAGCGTAATATATCAATCAACGCCACTACTGCTGTTTAAGTAGGTAGGTATATTATATTTAACACACGATATCAAAAAGATGGCTGAGAAGAATGGAGAAGAATTCACTACATTGTGAATCACTCAAGATGAAAATATTTGATCCTTATAATGGCCAAATGGCCATTCAAGGCCCATGTTTGATGAAGGGTATCACTAAAAAGTTGGTTTAATTCAGTAGTCAAACTTGATGAAATAAATAAAGAATTTTGCCAATTAGCTGTTAGTTGCTTATTGATCCCCCTTATTAAACCATGTTCACTATATTATTGCACTTTGTAGAAGCTTATTTGATAAAAAACAATTGTGTTATCTTCTTGATTCCATCAAAATTATTTACTTGGATCCTCGGGCGATTTCATCTAGTAAAAATCAGTTAAAACCAAAGATACCACAATATATAAACACGTAGGTTCACTCAAAATAAAGCTTCTTGATCTCAGCCATTCTGTATCTTATATTTTAAGCTGATTATCTCGGAAGAAATCAACCCTTCTTGATGTCAGCTATGCTGTATCTTATGGTTTAAGCTGATTATCTCCAAAGAAATCAGTTTAAATCATAAGATTTAGACGTGAAAAAAATCACGTGAGAACTCGTCGATAACCTATTCACAAGTTGTAAATCGTTCAATATAGAGAAACCAAGTTGTTTTATCTCTTCTAAGAAAGGAGAAGTCACGTGAAGTTCGCGTGAAGTCTAGTAGTTTTTATATTATTATGTTCTGATTAAAACCGATTATTTCAAATCATAGAAGTTACTTTTCTTTTGATTATCAAACAGGCAAGTATTGGCATCACCTACCCACAACTGGTGATAAAAGATCACATGCGCCCCTCTAGTAACCCAACAAAACGACAATGCTAGTTCAATGATGACACTTTGACATTAGTTTCATGATCTGATACAGATAAATCAACATGTCATTCTTTCACAGCTGGCAAAGCCTTAATTACTTGGTGCATTACCAATCCTCGTTGGTCACGTCAAGTCACGTGACATATTGTGATCAAGAATATTCAGGGTGTTCTCAATAATGGTGAGAAATTTTTTCGAGAGGATGTAGAATTCATAGAAATATCATCGATAGAAGAGATAAAAAAATGAATATTTCATACATATTATTGAACGAATTTCATAGCGGTCCTGGCTGCACAAATCTTTGTTCGGTGATTACCCGACTGTTCCCCGTACTACCGTGTACAGTAGAATTTTGTTTGTCTTAAGCTACTCGCTGGATCCTCTTTTCAATTGTTTTTTTTCTGTGCATTATCAAAGATATACGAAAATGATGAACTTATTTACATGCTTCCGATTTTTGATCAGTGTTACCAAAGTGCAGTAGCAGGACTTCGTTTGTACACGGAAATATATCCTTTGAGAAATCATCCAACACCGTGAATGTTCGTTTATTTGGTACAAATATGTCATGACACAGGGTGTTTGAATGAACAAGAGGACATGTGAGAACATCCAAAACAGTAAATATACTAGGACCATAACAGGGCCAATTCTATCAGGGTGTATTAGAACTCCATTATTTTGCAACTTTTATATGGGAATTGTTGGTGATTTTGTCGATTTTCATGAGTTCTTCATCCTGCTGAATTGTGCAGGCCAAGTCACATGAAAGTGCCAAACGTAATTCTTGTCAAAAAGGTTTCCAAACAAATGAACAAGGATACGGTAAACACATTCTGGGCTCTTAAAAAATCAGAGGGACTGTTCAGAATGACGTTTTTAACTGTCAATGACGTCATGCTTTCATGGTCAACAGCACGGCGTCAGACCACTCCGTTCATAAGCGCACGAACCCAACTATGCGCATGCGTCCGAGATATATCACGTGATTCATCTTGACCAACAAGGACTCGGAATGGACGAGTTCAGCAATTCATTGCCAACCTTGAAAATAGCTGAAACTTCTACCACTGGAAACAGGTTATTTTCATAAAATATTGATGCCATTTTTTTCCTCATCAATTTTTATATCATCTAGGAAGTCCCCGACTCTCGAATCGCGGGAAATTATCGAAACTCTGATATCACCTGATTTTGAGGTTATTTCAGTTCGTCATATGGGTTGCGTGCAAGAACTGTCAGATGACCGACCCTGGAGGCACAACATTGAAACACAACCTCACTTTTCTTATTTGTTTACAAGTGATTGAAATAGTTTTTCACAATTATTAATCGTATGTTTCGGCTATTCATCAATACAGTCACTCACATATAGTTTTCATTTCTGAAATTTGGTAATTCCTCTGATTTCTCATCGGAATTCCTTTTGCAATAGGAGCTGATAGTTATACTCGTGAAATTTCTAAAATAATGCAAGAAGAATGGATTCATGCAATCAAACGGGAGGACTGGTCTGACATGCTGACGAAATAAGATCATGTGTGTTGTAGACATTTTTAATCTATCAGCAGTATAAGCTTGTATTGCAGAAGTGGCAGAAGGTATTTCAATAAGGAATGACAACATTTCATAATGAGAACTATGTGAGATTACTATTTACCTGAAAAATCATATCCCTTCGTCTCTCGCTGCATTTTTTGTGTATTGTACAACAGTACAATGAGAAGGCATGCTTGAATTGATGAATAGCTCAAAAAACACGATTCGTATGCCAAAATATTGTGAAAAACTATCTCAATCCTTTGAATCCACTGTAAACAAATAAAAAAATGAGGTTATGTTTCAGTAATTCACAGAAGAGTGAGGTTGTGTGCCAATATTTTACCTCCAGGGTCGTTCATCGTGCATGCGACCTATTGGCTGCCTGTAAAAAGAGACACTCATTTTTGTTTCATGCATGTTTTGTGACCCTGTGACTGTTTTTAGGTTAATTGAAAACAAAACAAATGAAAGAGCATTCAAGAATTTTCATCTCGAGTTTAACTATGATTCAGACATTGAAAACAATCAAGAAGTACCTGTGTACCCGTATAAACATTATGAAGAGCCCTTATTTGAGAAGAAAGAAAGGATCATCATAAAAATAACCAAATCTGTATAATAATCTCTTCTCTCTTTTTCCAAAATGTACCTACTAGAAACCACTCAAATTCGCGTTACCCACTTGAATTCTTGAATGCTTTTTTCAAGTTTTATTTTCAATTAACCTAAAAACGATCACAGGGGGGTCTTTCATTCATCTTACAGACAGCCAATATGATAACTGAAATAATCTTAAAATCACTTGATATCGAAGTTTTTATAATTCCCAGCGATTCGGACGCCGGGGACTTTCTGGATGCTACAAAATTCAATAAGGACAAAAGGTATCAATATTTTATGAGAATAATCAGTTTTCAGTGGTAGACTTTTTTAGCTATTTTGCTACTCAGCCACTAGAGAAGCGCTCGTGACACCTTCCAAAAATCAAAAACCCGCTTAGACGTGTACGCGTCCCACCGGCCACCACTATTCAGGGTCCGAAGACATGGCAACGTCGCCGTTCGTCCCTATAACCAGCGCGTCGTCCTCATTGAAGTCGATGCTCAACACCGACGATCGCCTCACACGTTTCACGCGAGTCCGCTCCACCTCCGATGATTCCGAATCCGTCCGACCTTGCCCGACACTACCCGACTCGCCGTTCGCCCTGCCGTTGGTCACCTTCAGCGCGCCATTTTCCTTTTGTAGAAGCTGCACCGAGTCCTTCGCCTTCTTCAGCTCCTGCTGCAAGAACAGGATGGTGCTCTGCATACCCTCGACGTCCTCGTCCAAATCGGCAAGGAATGAATCTAGCTCGTTCTGGCTTTGTCTCACCTCCTCGGAGAAGCTTTTCTGGAGTGCTAGGTCGCTCTCGAGCTTCGCTATCCTGCCGGAGCTGGTAACTTTGCCGAGTTCCTCGTTTTCTTGGTAGAGCAGCCGGCATTTGGCCATGAGGCGTTTGCCGGTGTTGGAGTCGGGGGTGAACTTCCAGGCGGAGAGTTCGTTTTGGGTGTCTTCGAGTTTGAGGCGGGTGGCCTGGAGTTCGAAGCGGAGTTGTTGCAGTAGGCTGTTGACGGCCGGGTCCAGTAAGGCGGTTCGTAGGGATGAGGTGGTGGGTACTTGGGAGGTTTTCAGTTCGTTGAGTTGACACTGCGGCAGAAAAATTGGTTAGGGGTGGCTCGGTATGGTCGAATTATGTTTGTGGGAGTTGCGTGAGTTTAAAAACGGTTTTTTTTGTTGATACTTCGCCTATTCACCATTGCAGATAGGTATGAGGTTATGTAAACAATTTTTGTGTTTTTTTATACAGGATGTTTCAAAATTTAGTATCAAGATTTCAGGGTCTTAGTTTTCAGGTCAAAATAAGCCCTTTTTCGCCTATAAGTATGTGTCCGCAAACGCTTCGTCACCGATATACAAAGCGTTGAAGTTTTGAGATTTTCTTAATCTTCCAACCCATTTTCTTAAACGTCAAGGTTTATTCGGTGTTTCATTCTTGTAATCAAGGTCAGAAAATAAATATGTAGCGTTTTCGTTTTAATTGTTATAATAGGTTCCTCCTCACCATATAATATCTACTGTTTCTATATAGGGTTGAGCAAAAGTATGGAACCAGGTGAATATCTCGGTAACCGGTTGTTAGATTATTTTGAATATATGTACAGGGTGATTTCGAAAAGTGGTTGATTTGAAAATATTATCGTCGATGTTGCCACTTTTTCAATTATTCCGGAATTATTATCAACTTCCTTATTTTAAATAGAACACCCTGTATTTTATTGAATTCAAAGATTATCCCTGAAAAGCTGATTTCATCGATTCATCACACTTGGGTTCTAGCAAGAATGATTACTGAGATATAGGGTGTTCAAAATCGCGATTTTTCAACGGTAGGTTTTTTTGTGTCGAAACTATTCATTATTGGTCAAAACGGCTTACATGTCCCTTCATCATTTTTTGATTCACTATCTACCGACATTTAATTGAAACAAATACAGGGTGGTTCAAGATTCAGAAATCTGATCACCCTGTATCTGTTCCCATTGAATACCAATAGACAGTAGATCAAAAGTTAGGAATATTATCGGCATGACATTTGAAGTTTGTAACAGGAATGACACTGTACTGCAGGCATCTTCATCATTATTTTGAAGTAATCAAATATCTGTCATTCTAATTCTGTGATTTGATTTTCAAAAATTGTAAGTTTTGTAATAATTGTAAATAACTTAAGTAACCGCGAATTCGAACGGAAGCATGTTTTTTTATAGATGATCATTAGCGTTCAGCTCATTTTCGTAAAATACTCCTTTTATTGGATGTATACTTATTAAATAAATAAATAAAAGAACTTTCTCGGAGACGGTGTTATTGGCTTATTTTTCGGAACTATAGCACAACAAAAGCCATAAACAGTGTATATTTAACCGGGAAAAAAGTACTCACTTTTTTCCCGTGAGAAAAAAGTAATTTATGAAAAGTGACATTCTACCTATAACCTGTCAGCAGAGATTAAATTTCAAACTTTTCTCCGTCCCTCTGAAAAATAAGCACCGGAAATCTTGATGCAGAATTTTGGAATTTTTCTCTGCCAATGATGAATATAGACGAATTATTATTGAAAATTCCGGCGACAGAGCTGAGCAAATCCTCTAAATGGAACCCCCCCTCAATTCATTTGTTTTCAGAGATTTGATTGATTGATTTTTGCAATGTAACACCCTATATATTTTCTGACATGTGGAGTTATTGATGATTGAAGTTTACCAAAATACGGCATCTTCCATTCAAACTGTCCATTCATATTTTTTTGTATTGAGATTGAAAGATTTTAATTTAATTTTCTCAACTATTTTTTTTTCAAGTTTTTTTCATCAATTCTCAAGATTATATTCTCTATGTTTTTTTAAACTCTTGCTATAAGATTTTTAGTATTTCTTGTTGAGTAAATAAAGGAAAAAATATTAATAATAAACAATATCATATTTCCATAGTGCTTAAACAATATATAAATGTTATTTCAAAGCACGCTATGTTCACAGTATTTTGGTAAACTTTGATCATCAATATCTCAGCTATTGTCCATCCAAATATGCAACTGATATATTTTTTGAAATCAGAAATAAGGCTCTATCTACATGTCGAAAAATATATACCGTGTACCATTGAATAAATCCAAGTTCCATTCAACATTTTTATATCATTGAAAACAAGAGTTAGGGGCGGACCCAGTACTACTATCTAATATTTTCAGTTTCCAAATATTTCCAAATTGTTCAAATATTTTCAAAAGTATCTAAATACCTAGTTTTCATAACATCAATATTTTTGGAGTATTTGAATACTCTCAATTAGTATTTAAATACGGACTGTGGGACTGTTAGGTTATTTTGGAAAATATGCATAATAATTCCTTGAAAGATTAACTAGCCTGCTCACAAATCTAATCAATAGGGATAATATTGGTTAGGCATAAATAGAAATACTTGTATGAAAAAGTATCCATATTTGAATACTGAACAGTATTTACATACTAGAGATTATTCATAAATACAAATAATGCCCAGCTCTGAATGTTGGATACAGTTCTGATTGCAGATTAGGTTCAAACACCCCTTTTTTTAATCAAAATAAAAGCACATACTCATTGTTACTGTCCTCTTGGAGCATCTTCAGTAACAGAAGTAAATTATGCTTAGATACATACAAGTGTTCTTAGTTTTTTTCACTAACCAAACAAGTTTCCAATGCCCTGACACATATTTCATTTTTCCTAAGCAGTGCTAGTGGAAATTAATATCAGATTGGTGGAAAGATTCTTATAGACCATAAAAAAATCTTTCTCATCATTTGAGGTTCAAGTCAACCCTGCTTGAATTGAATACTATTTTATAACCATTTCAGTCAGGATAAATCAGAAATCCCGCAAAATGCCTTTCATTTTGAAAATAAAACAAGGAAGGAAAAGTTTTTAAGAATTAACATACCACACACACCTCAAATGCAATAAATGTTCCTTGATCCTAGTATAAATGATTCTCCTGGTTTGTCCTATGTATTTTCCAAAATCAGGCATATGCCTTGAAGATTTCCAAAAAAAAATACCTTTCATTTGGAAAATACAAGAATTTATGAATGGCAGTTCTTTAGAAACAACCAACAATGCTATAAACATGCTAAATGTTACTTGAATACTAACACCCTACTTAAAATTTGCTGAATGTTCCTGAACCTAGTTTAAATGTGTCTTCTGGTTTGCCCTACATATATTCTGCCATAATCTTCACATTCAATTTTATAAATTCCACCCATCTGGCAGCACTTTGTGGCAGTCTTATCTCATTACCAGTGTTACACTCTTTTATAATAATATGATCTATAATTAATGAAAGTAGTAATGACAATAAAGATAGTATACCAACTCAACTCATATCCCAAATAGTATTGATTGATTAATTGTTACAAGTAATGTATAGTTGCTGTGTTGGAATAATGTGTAAATTATCACCTCAGATCAAAATTTTACAGCTATTCAGCTGTCATGACCAAGTAATATAATGTAATCTTATAAATCAAGAAAACAGCAGAGAATTGAATTAAACTAAGATTTTTTCTTCTTTGACACAGTGACAAATGATTGCTTAAAACATTTTGTTTGATGTGAAATGACTACCTAAATAGCTCCTTATTATCAACCTTCCTAGATCATTTTGAGAATACAATTATTGGGGATATTATGTTGACTAAAAGTAAACAATATCAAAACACAAAGACAATTCATTGGAACCGCTTGAATAAAATAAACTTTCAACTTACCTATTACCCACACCTGTAATCTGTAATCAATGTTTTCTTATGAAAAAATTTGGAGTGTTTGAACCTTGTCATGCCTTCACAAGTTATATCACAGATATGAAATGCAGTGTTCCTAAATGTCATACACACACTTGCTCTAAAATCTAACCACAATATGTGTTTTTTTATTGATGAAGTTCAAATGTTCTTAGCTCCACTAAACCCTGATATTACAATAACCATGTATATGTTACAGTAACTGTTCATTAAATTAATATACCTGGTGATTTAATTTTCTTCTGATAAAAATGAAGTGGGTGATATATCTTCCAGAAATATTAAGGATACACTAGCTGATGCAGCCCCAAATAGGGTTTGTTGAGGAGCTACAGGGCACTATAGTTCATTCAAGATATCTTGGAAAGTACCATACCATTATTATTATGTCAGAAATTCTACAGATTTGTATCCTATCTTTCTTTTTTGACTAGCTGCTATTATACTATTACTACACAAGTGTCAGAAACTGATTGATAGGACAAATTTTTTGCAAGTATATTTTTTCTTGAATTCATATAATTTAGCATTCATAAGAATTCATTAAAGGAAAGGATATGCAGTGAAATTCGGTTATTTTATCAATGCCATTGTAAATATTGTTTGCAATACTCTGTACTTTACTTATTAAAAGGAACATAAATCAATCAAATGTGTTACCTACCTGTAAGTGTAATTTTTCATTATTTCTAAAATTTACAGTAAGTTCTAGATTCAGGGCTAATGTAGCCTACATAATATGACTTTATTTTCACATTTACTGGAACATATACAAACCATTAAACATAATATCATCTTTCAGCCATGTTTGGAATCTTGAGAACCATAACAGTTACTCACAGAGGATACATTGTGATTCTGATCTTTATATATTGTGAAAGAATTTCCCAGAATATCCAAAATGACTTCATGTTTTCCTGCTTTTTGGATTTGATTTTTTCAAGCTCATCACTACACCTACTCCACTAGTCCACCAAACTTACAAAGAAGCCACAATAAACACTGTACTAAACAAATGATGATATCCACATTTTGAAATCATTAAGGGAAATTATATTTCAGGTCCAATTTAAAAACAAAACAAATGACATTTGCATAGTGGAAAATGAATAATAAATATACCTCAATGTTACTGAAGTATTATTATTCAATAGCTGAAAATGTTAGAGGGATTCTCTAGACTTGGAATCTTCTGAAGATTCTGTTACTACTTCCAATCAAAATTATATCATTGGAATGGGAATAATGCTAACATGATTTTTTTTCAGAATATACTTTTTGAATAGTAAAATGATCATTCTTTCACTCATCTACCATAAATGTGGAAATTGATTGAAATATTTGAAATAATACTTCTTAGTCTAATATAATCAGTATGACTTTGTTAGATAATAGTAATTCAGTTTCTAGTCACAAAATATGTACAGAATTTCAATCAAGGTACCTACAGCACTTTTGAGCTTGAAAACAGTATATTAGACAGAAAATTGAAAACAAAAAATAATTGTATTTATAATATAGATCCAATGGAAAATAGTCATTTTGGATTTTTCACAATAACAAAGAAGCATCAAATGATGCAATTTGATCCCAGTTTAAAGTTTTCTTGTCACTTCTCAAGATTCAATGAAGCTTATAACCTATTATAATCAGGTTGAGCTTCAAATGAACAATATAACAGTATCTAAAGGACTGTTGTTTATTGTCAAACCAGCACATTCACTTTCAAGACACTTCCACAGGAGTTAAGAACATTTGAACAACCGGTGCCAGACCTACTAACCACATAGTCTTGAGTCTCCTGCTCCTTGGCAGTTAATCTTCGCACAAGAACCTTCTCCCTTTGCTGGGAATCTAAAAGCTGAGCCTTGGCCCTCTCATGAGTTTCTCGTAGATCAGCTAGTTCCCCTGCAATAACCACACGTTAACCACCCGCCACTATCACCACTGCCAACACATCGCACTGCACTGCACCATCAAGATACAGCTCACTAACAACCTTCAATTCCCCCAAGACACTATTATGATTTAAGAACTGAACTAAGTACCTTCTTGTTGCGTAGTTTTCCGTTCCAGGAAACTAATATAACAATCTTGTTGTCGCCAACGATTCTGCCATTCCTGTGAGGTCAAAGCTCCCAACTCTTGATCAGTCACTATCACCCTGGAGGAGACTTTGTCCGCATCCGGAGGACTGCTAGGCTGCTGATTGTCTCCGGGCTCCGACATCCTGAAAGCCACCACACCATCAGAGCAGATATCACCACACAGTATAATATAGCCGCCAATAATTACTACATGAAAAGTCGGCCATATTCAATGCCAAACGGTCTCGATAACCTGATATTTTACTTACTTTAAAGATAAATTTCAAATATAATTTATGTACTCAAATCTGTAACGTATTAACTAGCCTTCGATATTTAATCAAGATATCACTTTAGGTCCAAGTTCCTATCTCCTCAAACATTTTTATATCACCAAAACACCAACGCCATTCTCACAATTTCAGGATTCCACTTGCCACTTGACTTAGGACAACTATGACACATGACATATCAAAATGACATCCAGCCAATGAACTCAGTTCTTAGATCATACATGATCTAAGACTCAGTTCGTCTCGTTTAGGCCTGTTCGTTTGTGCTTGCTCAACCCGCTGAACTTGATTTTTTTTTATGACTCTCTTTGTTCACATCATGGCATGAACAGAGGCAACTATGGAAAAGAGATCAACTTTAACCAGTTTAGCAATACAAACGAACAGGCATTTTAATGCATCCAGTTGACGTTGACACATTGGCAACATGAGTATCTTCCTTGACCGAGTTCTGTGAGAATTGCCTAAATCTTTTGAACCATTCCCATCACGTGATATGTTGAGATTCGTGTTTTTTTTTTGCTTATTATTCGCAATAAAATTGTGGAGACTGAGTTTGATCAGAGAGTTTTGTTCTGCTCCACAAATTGGTTTTTCTACGAGCGAATGCGCATGCGTCCCTATTGTATCATGATTCACTGTGTGAGGTTTGGGAATGGTTCGAAAACTTTAGGCTCTCGTGTTCTGTGCACGCTACAGAACTTTTCCTTTTCTGCTTTACGGTGTCGTGTATTATGCACTACACTTCTAACCAACTGGAACTGGAACAGTACAGCGATATGCAAACGAATGAAGTCTATACCAGGGTGTTGCGATATTTGACTGAACGCTCCACAGGTGTTATCCCCGCCCTCGTGGTTTGACTTCACCAATCAGAATACGATAGTTTGGTTGTGAACGCCGTTTAAGGATGGACTTTTGAGATGTTCCAACTGCTTACCGAGATACGGGGGTGCTGAAACGTCCATGGTATCAAAGTTATGAAAGGAATATTGTTTTATCGAAGTAGCTCGATAACGTTTGAATCTTCTGCAATAAAATTCAGTTTATAGTTTTATTACCAAAAATATACATTTTTGATAAGAAAGTCAATTGAAAAATTTCATCCAGTGTCGCGCTACAGTGGGTTGTGATTTAAGATAACGTATTTTCAACTGAGCTGAAGTGCAGGATAAAAGTTTTCGAGATATTTACCCAGAAATAGAATTTTGCATGTATCTTATAATTATTTTGACCATTAGGGTTTCAACCTCTGAATGTTGATTCCCAATTCGTATTTCAACTAGCTCTTATCAATTATAACTCAAAAGCGACTGCTATCCGAATTGGAAGGCGACATATTTCAGATGTTATTCCACTTTCATGTACTCAAAATGCTAAAAAAAAGGGATAAACAGAGGATGAAGTCACGTGTACGTCTCTATGGAAACACGACCTCACGAGGGGACATCGGAGTATCAACCTGCAAAGAAGGTGGGGGCGTCTCTGGTGCGTTAGGTGTTTTTCATTGCAGAGAAAATTCGTACCTATCTGCCTGATTAGCCCATTTTTCTCATTGGGATAAATTGATGAACTATATAAACTATATATATAGAAGAATATATCGCATAATCGCAGATTTTCATCCTCGATTTGCATGATGATCCAGATTTTCATTACTATTATAATAAGTTGTAGATTATTCGTGTAGCACAGTACGTGCTTATTGGCGCTTGTCACTGGGTCTAGGAAGATCTATGCATGCATGGAAGCTAGATCGAAGAACTGCTCCGAAAGAGAAACTGACCAAGAAGAGAAAAATAGCCAGCCAACACATCTATGACACGACGGTGTGTAATATACTATTTCCGCACGCTTGTATATCAGGAGAACGTGGGAGAGGAAGCTCTGATGGATTTCTGGGTAATTTAAATTGTTGCAGCCTAGCATTTTGGTGATTGACTCGTAAATATATATAGCGATATGCTCAACCCACATCATCAGAGGCACTTACGCAATTTTTTGACACGATTATAAATAATTATAGTAGGGAAAGCAACAGACGACGCTGACGCCAATACAGGGTGTCCCAGAAAAACATCAGATTTCTGTAAACAGTATCTCAAGTAGCTAGGTATATGTACATGGAGAAAATTCAGGGACTTATTCTGGTGTACGTTTTACTGACGTGAAAACCAAAAGTTTCCGAGATACAGGGCGATAAAACTTGATGAGTGGTCGAACAGATAACTTCCCAGACAGCACAAACTGGCACAAAGTGATTCTGAGAGCGGTCTTAGAATATAGTACTGTAGAACATTTCAAATATTCTCAGAATGTTCTCAGGAAGTGCACTGAACGTTCTTAAGAACATTCAAATGGGACAAAAATTCACGTTCCAAGAACGTTCTCATAATATTTTTCAGAACATTCTATAAATATATAGTAAATCCTCAGAATGATCTAGGAATATTCTCTATATACAGAGTATACAGTTCAAACTTCCATACGCGTATCATGCATGCTTCAGGAATATCAAGATATGTGAATTAAAGCATGAATTTCGTTTCAGCACCCCTAACGGGTAGGAAGAAAGTAATTGGAGAAAAGTAGGATTTTTCACTTCATTCTCATTTTCTGAGCTCTGTGATAAGGTGGCAGTCGCTTGTCTCACAGAAAGGTAAAATGTGAGCTCTGCGCTTTTTTGCAAGGCGATCAGCTGCCTATCATTCCCTTGACGCCACATGAGCGAGAATTGATTCTCATACTTATTCATCACAAATAGGTAATTTCGATAGTTCGGATAGTTTATCAGTTTTTTATCGAAATGTTCAAAGAATACCCTATAGCATTTGGAATTATTGTATCGCAATTATAACAACTATAATTCCAGCATACAAAATTTGTTTGGCTCTCCTCTGGATGGAATCTAAGAGCATCAGCGTATGTTTTGGTGCTGAACCCCATATGTGGGAACAGTATTCTAGAAGAGGCCGTATCTGCGCTTTGTAGATCATAAGAAGCTGTTGAGGTGTAAAGTAGCTTTTCGCACGGAAAAAGAATCCGAGTTTTTGTGAAGCATGCAGCTTTTGCGATGGATCTGACATGATTATCCCATGAAAGAGTGTTGCTGATGGAAATTCCGAGCATAGATATGGTGGGCTTGGTGGGTATGGTGGTGCCAGACATTACAATATCGGGCATACTGAGTTCCGCCTTTCTAGAGAAAATACAGGCTTGAGTTTTGGTGGCGTTGAATTCAACTAGGTTGTTGGATCCCCAGGCTGTAATTTCAGCAAGGTTTTCATTGACAGCATTGACCTGCCTGCGCCGTGAGTTCTTAGTTTCCTGGGAAGATAAGGGAATTCTGGAAGAGAACGCAGTATGGAGGGTACCATCATCTGCAAAGCTGTGGATGGGGCAAGTTGTTACTCCCAACAGATCATTGATATGAAGAAGGAATAATGTTGGTGCCAAAATTGATCCTTGTGGAACGCCGGAATTGATGCCAATGGTATCAGACGATACACCGTCCACTACCACGTGAAGCGATCTGCCTGAAAGAAAACTCGATAAGAGATGGCATAGCTGAGGTGGTAAGCCGTATGATGGTAGTTTGTGGAGGAGTTCTTCGTGTCAAACACGGTCAAATGCTTTCGATATGTCCAACGCGACAGCTAGAGATTCCCCGTGTTTTTCTAATAAAGCTTGCCATAAATGGGTGACGTAGGCAAGTAGATCTCCAGTAAATCTTCGGTGGTGAAAGCCGTATTGTCTATCATTGATGATTCCTCTGAGCTCTCCAGATATTTGGTAAGCTCAATATTGATGGCTTTCTCCATCACTTTGGAGATTTACTGATAACAGGGCAATGGGCCTGTAGTTGTTGGGCAGCTTCTTGTTGTTAAGTTGAAAGGATGGACATGATGAGTGTGGCAACTATGACTACAATTGTAGCCTTAGTCTTAAGACGTCGAGTCCGAGCGCTCTAACAGCCGTTCATCTTTTTTCATATAATGACGAAATTTATACATGAGCTCGATAGGAAATTTGATGCATGATACTATTTCTCTGGGTAATACGGTAAATATGAATTATCTACGAAAACCGACGGGCAACGCTATTTTTTTAAAAGTACCCAAATTTGGTCAATTTTCAACTGGCTCTATCTCCGCACCCTTCAGTCCTACATTGATGAGCAAGAACAATTTTATCTAGGAAATTTTATCTCCTTCAACTTTTCATGGAACGGTCGTCTCGATATCATGTATATTTTCCGAGTTACGGGCAAAAAAAAAACGAAAAATGTGCGGAAATTTCGCTGTTTTTTGCTAATATCTCGGAACGCTGCAGGAAATTTTGTTTGCAAAATTCAGATTCACCTCCAATAACATATGAAACCACAGAAAAAACGACTACTTGAATTTTTTTCCGGATTGGGTCCTAATCGTTGCCGTTTTACTGAGCTAAGTAGCAATAAAGAATATATAGCTTTCCATATGAAATAACGACGAAGTTCGATAACTCCTGTTTGAAAATTTCCAGATCGGTGTCATTTTTAGAACGCCAAATGCGTCTATTGTGCACTTTAGACAGAACAGCCTGTATGTACGTCATATTTTTATCTTTCATCTCGGGAACTATGGCCACAGATCTTGCGTAAATGTGGGCAAATGAAACACAACAGCGGTAGGTAGGTACATCCTATCAATAGCAAATTCTACACATGTCTACCTACCTAACATTTTTTTATTTGGAGATTTGGAGGCTCGTCAGGGGTGTGTCTACATAGGAGAGAGAAAGAAAATCACAAGGTGCTTTTGCTTAGCAAGGCTGCTACGAAATTATAACCGGTATTTTAGCATGATCGCATGTGAAAAAGTTCATTGAGGATTATATTCGTATTCGTGTTATGTACAGTGGTAGGGGTACGTAACCGCTGTGTAGACGTAGATTTTGTCGTTTTCATCCGACATTATTTGAATTTCAGGCGACAGTTTAGTTTAGCTCAGTTCATGCTGCTCGCTGGTAGAGGAAGCATTCATTTTTTTTTCTGAAAGTTTGTGTTTAGTAACTGTAAAGTACCTACGACGTGGATGGTGTGATTTTTGTGTTACAGAAAATTTGGATTTTATAAAGGTAATTTTAGTATAAAGTATGATTTTTTACTTAAGATTTTGAAAGAACCGCTCGAACTCTGGGTATAAATGTGTTGCACGTTTTTTTTATTTCAGTGAATATTTGTCAATTTATTGAATTTTCAGTTATGCCTTCCACTTTTTATACTATATAATGTATACAGAATGTTTTCTAACCACGGTATGAATGAACTTCCTCAAAAACGCCCCTGATGATCTGATTTAGTCAAATTTAATATAACTATATTATATAGCTAATACGGTACCAAGTCGTTTGTACCAAATGGGTCGAATAGGCGAGATGTAAGCATGTATTTATGTATTTTCGATAATGATGTTTTCGAGGATATTTTTTTGCATAGGTATATTCATGTCATATATATAGGTACTCTTCCATTATTTTCCTCGAAAACGAAGCTGGGTATGGAGAAAACTCGGAGAAAACACAAGAGACCAAAGAGTTGTTATTTTAGTTGCTCAATCTAAAAAAATGAAAAATACTGAAAAAAGTAATTTTACTTTATTCTTTATTGGCTGAGGTGCCCACTGAAGAGACGCCACTGAACCTAATAATTTCTATCTTAGGGCCGAAATTAGGGCTGAATAAGCAGTAATAAGCACCCCTTACCTATACGTACCACAGTTTTAAATAACTGTAGCAACTTTCAACCAGAGAAAAAAATTCGTATTAACTCTGGTATTTTTTATTGTTATTATTTAATAACTTGAATCAGAGGCGTATTAGAAATATTTTTCTTAAATTCATGATTGATTTGATTGTGTTAAAAATTCCATGATTTCTCTTTAATATTGTGCATTTTATCATAGCCGACAACAAGAGTGGAAGAGTGGGTAATATCTTATTTTTTATGCAAGAATATCACAATAATTTCCAAAGTCTAGGCTGTGGTGAAAATGGTGGAATTTGAAACATAATTATTGCCAACAAAAAAGTTGGGGTCGAAAGGATATACTTCAAGCCGACCGGAAGTAAAAGCATACATAATTTAATCATTTTATCTTATCTTTTGTACCGTTCCAGATATCAGAAATGTCGCTCTCTTGAGAGATCAGCTTTGTGCCCTTATTTTTGATCGAGTAATCTACGCGTAGGTACCCGAATAGGTACCTATCTGTATTAGCTTTTATGGCAATAATTAAATTTCGGGTTCAACATTTGAAATCGCAAACTTGTGTTTTTATCATAAAACTCATCCTCAATTATTTTTAATCGCTTGGTGCGCACGAAAGGGAATCTCTATAATGTGCGTACCTATACAGGGTGTCCCGAAATTACATTGAATTATTTCAGCCATAGATTCTAGGAACGAAAATAGTAGAACAGTTCATATAAACATGGGTCCATAAATGAGATGTGAGGTATTGTATATAACATGTATATAATTTTTCATGCCCGATTGGAAATTTTACATAATTTTGATCAGGGGAGTGGGAAATAGGTGGGGCTAGGGATATTTCTTCCATTGACCATCAGGAATTATATGAAAATATAATGTTTACGTAATGTTTAGTTTCGATAGCACCATTTTGAGATGAACCGATTTTAAAAGTCTGCTGCGTAATAAAAATTGTACTTTTTCTTAATAGGGGATCTATCATAATATTTTCAAATTTATTCTTTTTACTTTCCCTCCTATATTTTGAATCAAACACCACAAGCAGATGTTGAAAAAACACTATTTTTCTGTGACGGGAAAAAAGTTTGGCATATCATCTCTGTTGGCAGGTTATAAAATGTCACTTTTCATAAATTACTTTCTACCCCTGGGAAAAAAGTGAGTACTTTTTTCCCGGATATATATCACATATATATACACTGTTGGTGGCTTTTGTTGTGCTATAGTTCCGAAAAATGAGTCAATAATACCGTCTCCGAGAGAGAACTGCAAGTCCTTTTATCTTCCATTCGACTTCGCGGTTACGTATATTACTAAACAACCACTAAATTCGCAATTTTTTGAAATCAAATCACAGAATTAGACTGACTACAGTGACATCAGATATTTGATTACTTCGAAAGAATGATAAGATGCCTACAACGCAGGTGTCCCTACTGTTAAAAACTTAAAATTTCACGTCGATAATTTTCAGATTTCAAAATAATGTAATATCTTCTCAATATTGATTCGTCCTTTCTTCTGTCACAGAAAAAAATACTGTATTATACACGGGAAAAATATTAGATTTTAGCTCACGGGTTTTTGTCTCCCTCCACTACGCGTTGGGAGACAACACAACCTGGAGCTAAAATCTACTACTTTTTTCCCTTGTATAATAAATAACTATTTTTGTTACGCAGCAGACTTTTAAAGTCGATTCATCTTGAAACTGGTGAGTGCTATCGAAACTAAACAGGTGTATAATTTTTACGTAAAAATTATGATATTTTCATATTTTCTGGTCAAAATGACGAAAATTGCATAGAAAAAAAGTTCGGGGAAGAAATGTCCCTAGCCCAACCTATTTCCTACGCTCCTGATAAACATTTCGGAAAATTCTCAACATTTCCAAATCGGGCATGAAATATATTTGACTTTAGTTCAAATGCCGTCAATTAATTGTCCATGGCATACTATACCTTTGTAATGCATAATGATTCGGATCGAGAAATATACCGCCTGAAGCACAATTTCAAAAATGATGCTTCAAAATCGAAAAAAATCGAGAAAGCTTCGAGAGACGATAGAACAATTTTCATATTTCAAAAATCTCCATCAAAAGCAAAAAATCTCGCGAATTACTTCTCATTTCTTAGTAAAACAGAAAAATTTCAGTAAATTAATAACGCGTCAGGTTGCCATTATACCATCGGCTTTTTCAATTTAAATTGAAGGTAATGATGCGATTTGTTTCCATTGGAGAAAGTTTGAATTAATTCACGACTTAAATCACTGACTTAATTCATGTGAATTAATTCGTGCCAACCCTGATTGGTGTAGCAATCCGGATTCGAGTCCGGATTTTTAGGTAATCCGGAATAATATATGTGTCGACGTCAAACAGTGATCATTCACGTCATTCTCTGGAATGTCTAGTCATTTCACGTATTGCCGGCGAACAGCATAACTCTAAATTTCGTACACCGTTTGCCAAATAGTTTCAGGGATTTTCTGAAAAATATACTTTCTAGGAAGAAGGTTCATTTTAGGCGGAAAAATAGTCTCCCTTCTTATGCATATGCAGAAAGGATATTTTCCTAGGCATTTCAGAAGGGTGTATGTCGTAAGCGCGCAGCTTTCAGTTTAATCCATACAGAGTATAAAAGGGTTCTAAAAGGGACGGGCTGATTGCGCGCGTACATGATATTAGTACCTGTCCCTAATAGCAGGGGGTGGGCAGGTCTTTCAGTACACATTAAATTACATTTACTCACTATTATTCAGAAGAAGTTTACGTGTAAAGTATACCGAAATGGACACCATGTTGAGTGAGCGAGGAAAAAAATTATTAATAGTTAAAAGTTACACTTTAGATAGAGAAACTATATTAGGTGTTTCATATCGCTGTACAAAGCGAGGAAGTCCAGCTTCGATTTCTGTGGATAAATCAGAAGATGTGTTGGGACAGCAAAAAGGCAAGCACAGTCACGCTTTTGATGAAAATCTACACGTTAAGGTAAGTGTTTAATAATTATATTTTTTACTACTCTTATAAACCTCAAAAATTATAGTAGATATATATTATTTATATATTTTAATGTTGTTTCACAGAAATTACAAAACGGAATTAAAAGGAAGGCTGTAGAAGACATATCGCAAAGACCTTCTAAGATCATCAATGAAGTGAATCTCAAAACACGGGACCTTGATAATATAAGAAAAAGTGTATATCTATCAAGACGAAGCGTTTTGCCAGTTTCACCTCAATCATTAGAAGACCTCCTAGAATCTATTGTTATTAAAACATATAAGGACGAAGAATTTTTATTGGTAAATAACACGACTGACGAACTTAAATGTAATAATATTTTCCTGTCAAACAAATTTACAGTATGTGTTCACGACCTAAAATTTATGTAGACGGAACTTTCAGTTATTGTCCCAAATTTTTAACTCAATTATTTACGACACATACAGTAGAAAACGGACATTATATACCTTTAGTATTCATTTTACTGCCAAACAAACAATCTAATACTTACTTTGAGGCATTTAAGCATTTAAAAAGTTATTGTGCCAGTATATAAATTCAACTTTGGAGCCCAAAGAAATCGTTAGTGATTTTGAAAAAGCGATACACGTTGGAGTTAAGAAAATTTGGACAGACATAAATATAATAGGGTGTAGGTTTCATTTGACCCAGTCCTGGTATCGTAAAATTCAAAATGTTGGGTTGCATTACACTTTTGGGTTATTATTTCTAAATCCTAACGAAGTTTGTTGTTTGTAGAAGACCTTTATCCAGATCTACCTCAGAATACTAAACTAATTGAATATGTTGATTATTTAGTTGATAATTATATATCTGATGATTCCGTTTTTCCTCCAAAAATGTGGGCTCCTTGTAATAGTGATAAAGAACCTCGTAAAGAACGTACAACAAAAAATGCTTGTGAATCATTCCACAGTCATTTCTACTCCAGTTTTTATGTAGCGCATCTAGATAGATATTTTTAAATTTATCAATGTTTTAAAAGATGTACAAGTTAATACATACAGGGTGGCCCACGAGGTTTTGGCCAGTCGATATCTCGAAAACTATTTGAACTACAATTTTGAATTTTTGTGGTTTTGAACAATGGAATGCGGTGACCATTTTTGGTATAAGAGGGTTTCATTGCAACATCGCATTTCCAATCACGTGTTATCAACTTCAAAATTTTAAATGAAACACCCTGTATATTATTGCATTTTTGTGAAGACCTTTATAATGCAAATACTACGATACCATCATTGTCAGGGTTGTCATGTGAAACGGTGACAATATGAGCTGTCAAATAACTGGAAAATGTATTAAAGAACAACAGTTTAATTAGGAAACGAAACAAAATAAGTAGAAAAAGCATTACAGTTGATGCTCAAATTGATGTCCATCTTCAGTAACGCAATGCTCAAATCTTGTTAAAAGATTTCTAGTGCATGCTGCTCTAATCATTTCAGGTGTAACAGTTTGGCACGCTGCTCTGATTTTGTTTTGCAAAGGCATACTATTCTTGATACTACTTGTACACAAAGCCAATCTACTGATACTGATTGACAGCCTTTGACAAGTGCGATGTATTTCTGTTGCTAGGATACTTTTTCTCTTCCTGAGCTATCACGTTTTTTGAATAAAAATACAGAAATGTTCATAAAAACCTCTTTATCTTAACTGTAGTGCCGAAAAACCGCTGACAATTATGGTATCGTAAAATTTGTATTAGAAAGGACTTCACGAAATTGCAATAATACACATGGTGTTACATTTGAAATTTTGAAGTTGATGTCACGTGATCGGAAATGCGATGTTGCAATAAAAACCTCTTATATCAAAAATGAACACCATATTCCACTGTTTGAAACCACCAAATTTCAGAATTATAGTTCAAATAGTTTCCGAGATATCGACTGGCCAAAACCTCGTGGGCCACCCTGTATATTAAAATAAATAGTGTACATTTGCCTAAAGCTTGTAATAATATTAGGTATAAAAAACGCAAAGATTATGTTACAATTTAATTAATTTATATGTAAATAACCATATTGAAAGATTTGATTTTATTAAAAGTGTTTGTTTCAATTTTGCAAAAAAATAAATCTTATAATCGCTATTTTATTTAGTTTCCTTTTCAGGTGTGTTCCTATGGCATATGTTAGGGTATATACGAGCATATTTCTATAAAGGAACCGTTCGCGCTAGAATTTCAACTACCTCAAAACATTTCTGACCGCTGCATGTGTGCTACTGACCGTTGCCTTTCCAGGGAATGACTGATTTCACTAATTCCCGCCGACATTATGCTCTCCCATCAACGAATCTAGTCTAGGTATTTTTTAGTAGGATTTGTTGACAGCTATAAACTTATCTATGGTCTTTGTACTTACTGCGATTAAAATTCAGAAACAGAGTGAAGAAACTGTTTTCAAACCTCGAAATCATGGACATTGGCATCAGCTCATTAATTAGCACACTATAAAATGTTTGAATATGTTCTTGGGGATCGGTTGTTACCTTACCAAGAAATTCTGATATGGGACAAGTAACATTTGAAAATTCAATCGAGGCTAAGGTTATTGGTTTTGCATAAATTTAACCCTGAACAAGCATTGGGAGTTTGTTTACCAATACACATGGTTAGAAAACAGTACTAATAGTACTGTTCGAATTAGCGCGTAATACAGGGTGTCCCGTTATTAGCCTGCCAAGCTCCACCAGCGGCTTCTACGACCAAAAATAGGAAGAACAGTTGAAATGAACATGAGTCGAAAAATGTCTCCTAAGGGAGCCACGGCCCCCCGAAAGGGGACTCCTGAAGATGATATTTCTTGAATATTTCTGAAAGTCCATGTGATAAAATGATGAAAAGTGAAATCATTCCAAAATTTCATTCAGGAGTGGATAATACAGGGTGGCACTACATTAAATATTGCTCAAACTTTTTGGTACCTATGCATAATTTTCGAAAACTTTATCTCGCCTTATGAAAATCCACACCTTTCTTTAGAAAAAAGCTCCTGTTCTGTATCGATCAGTTGAATCATTCTCGAGTAAAATCGAATTAAAAATATTGTTAATTGTCACATCTCATAAATACTATGCATTAAATTGCAATAAATCGTAAAGGCAACGTTATGTATATGTGAGATCGAAAATGATAGTAGAATGGGGTGACTTGAAATCGTGTGGTGACTTGAAATATAATGCAGTGAAAATTTTGAAGTAGTGGCAACGTCGCATGTCAACGGAAGAAGCTAAACTAGTCTTTCAGTCTAATGATTTTTTGTTTATTTTTGTAGTTTTTTATCTTTTTTGTATTTTGCTAAAAAATATTTGTTCTAAAACACATTGTTTTTTTATGAAATTGATGATTTCTATATATTTTTTATTTAATTTTCATTTCATGTCACCACCTAGACCATCCTACTTGAAATAATCGTTGATAAGAAGTCATATTTCAAGTCACCCCATATTGGGGTGACTTGAAATATGACGTTTGACATTTTTTTTTCGAAAACTACACTATATAGAAACGGTTTTAATGTATCGTTCTGTTCTTTAGGGTCGAAAGAGTTGGTGACTATTTTTAGTTTGGTTGAAAGTTGCATGGTAAGGTCGCAATCTATGGAAGTGTGTCAAAAATCTTATCAAGTCACCCCATTCTACGGTACATCTGATCGATACGGAACAAGAGCACCTTTTTTTAGTAAAGAGGTGTAGATTTTCATAATCCGAGGTTAAATCGGGTTAAATTGTCGAAAAATATCCATACAAAAAAGCAATATTCAATGTAGTCCCACCCTGTATAATACTCTCCATCTATTGAGATATTTTTACGAAAAATTGCGAAACTTCACCATGTTTTGCCACCCATCTTGGATATCCATTTACAACTATATTTGTCCTTCTTTTGCCATCATTGGACACTTTATATCCTCACGTTGTAGTTCAATAACACATTTTATATCCTAAGACCAGCAAGAAGTATGGTTTATTTGGAATTATTGATATTTTTAGATGTCAAATAAAGGTCAACAAAATTTGCAAGAAACAAAACCAAACTATTGTTTACCTCATTAAATATGGAAAAATTCCAAATAAACAAATAAACCATACTTCTTGATGATTTTAGGAAATGAAATATGTTATTGAAGTACAGCGTGAGTATATGAAGTGTCCAGTGATGGAAAAAAAAAGGACAAGTATCTGTAAATATGAGTATCCTAGATGAGTTGCAAAAGAAGATGAAATCTTGCACTTCTTCATAAACTATCTCGATAAATAGCGGTTTGTTAAAATTTTCAATGTAAAATTCGTGTTTTTCAGGCGAAAATACGTAAGAACCAGAAAAATTTTTTCGAAAAAAAAACCATCGCATGATGGTTTTATCGGTTGTACCAAATTGCATCATTTCGTCAAATCGCGTTTCGGAATTATTCAAGAAAGGTCATCTTCAGGAGACTCATGTAGAAACCTTTGCTTCCTATTTTTGGCCATAGAAGCCGCTGGTGAAGTTTGGCAGGCTAATTTCGGGACATCCTGTATAATATCATTTTATCAACTCGCTGATTCGAGAGTTGACATTTGCCCCCTCGTTTCAGGAAACAAAGCTGCCCATTTTCTTCCACGGGGGAAAAATATTACCTTTCGTGGAAAATGAAACGAATTGACTTCAGAATGCTTTGTTGATTGTTGATATGATGCCTTTAGAAGCCCGTGCAATCCTTGTAAATATAGTTTCTTCATCATCATTATGAATAACAATTCCTTTCATTAATCTTATCGATATTGCACTACTTATACTGACTATCTATTTAATTACAAAATATTGATCAAAATATTCAAATTACAACCAAATAACACAACAATTACACTGAAAACAAAAACAGAACAAATATCAATAGATGAAAAAATTGATACTTCCATTAAGTTATAGCAGAACCACTTTGGATTTTTCATTCTTTTCTTCGGCCATGATTAAAAGCTAATCCAAGGCTAATTTATTGCCCTATTGCTGAATTTATTGCTCTTCGATTTATTAAAAAAAAACGTGGGTTCTGCTAGATTAACGTCAAGCTACCAGAACCACTTCGTAAATAAAAGTTCAATCACAAAAATAATCATGGCATAATTTGAGGCTAATTTAAGACATTGTTTATTTTCAAAAAATCTCCGTGATATTACTTATGACAATTGAACGGAATCGGAATGCACATCTTGAACCCATGGAAGAAAGTCCTAATATGTATGATTGATGCATTTTATGAGAACCTAATGATATCGGCGAGACTTAACCACGTGCTATATGACCTAAACATCCGGTAAATATCAGTTGGTAACTGGATATTTCACAATTGAGAATGAATCTACTGGGAATCTTTCCACATATTGGGAGAGAGCAATAAATTATGATTCATGAATGTTTCTGCCTCGGTTTCTGCAATTACCAGATGATAATATCTAGCAACTATCAGTTTAACTCACTGGGAGACTGTGACTCCATTTATGATTTTGAGACCTTAAAAGCTTTCAATTTTTGAAAAATAATAAAGTTGGAATGCCAAGCGCTCAATATGCTTCCTAAACATTGGTAAAAACTTCGTGGGTATTTTGCTCATGATGTATTTTTATGGAGAAAAGTCCTAAAAATTTGTCGAAAAATGCCCCTTCAAATAGGGCAATCAATACGGATTTCCTTCAATATTTCCTAAACCGTTCTTCCATAAATCACTAAATTTTGGGGCGTTGCATATTGGAGAGGTTAAGTAAAAGAAGAGTCCGGACACAGCTATACTTCTGTCCTTTTCTGTTTTCAAAAAATGCATTGATGATTGAATAAAGGAATAAGACATATATATCGAACTCTGTCTTTTCAATTCCCCTAGTATCAATGATTGTCAGAAACAATTTTGAGGGTTAGATTATTTGTCAAACCGTTCATAGCCGTAGGTAGAAGTGAGAAATAGGGCTATTTTAACTAGAATAACTATTAAATTTTCAAATAATGAACAACAGGGTGTTCAAATTTCGAATCGATAATTTCCATAATCAATTCCTGAGATGGCTATTGCAAATTTTCGTCAACAGATATTTCTTCACTTCATTAGATATAAGAAAGATAACTTGAGTGTTCTATACGTGGTATCACATATAGCCAAGGAAATATAGTTGTTTTCTGTTGGGATATAAAAAAATAGAAGATATATAATTGTTTCGATATTATTTTGATTGTGTCGGTTTCCCACCTCTTCCTGCAGTCTACATTCACCTGTAAATTTTGAATTTGATCTGAATTAAAAACACCGTGGACTGATGACATAGCACATTGCAATTTCTCTAAATCTTCTAGTTTTGATTTCAAACTTTTAATTTTCTTTCCGCATCATCTCATTCTCATTTTCTTTCTCTGCGATCTGCGATCGTTTCATTCAGTAATTCTCAATACGATGACGACGGAACTCTTTTCTTTGAACGTCTCTTCTTTATAAATTGACGGCACAGCAGACTCTCTTTCAATTTGAAATCCATCAGCTCGAAAGAATCTCTATCAAAATGGGCCTGAAATTCATCTTTTTTGTACTGTTTTTACAAGTAAATTTGAATATTTACCTCACATATTGCGGATTTCTTGAAATTAATTTTCCATTCTGGACGTTTCATTGCATTCTTCCATGATATTATCTTCAAAGGATAATTCGGAAAATTGAATAACAGTGACAGAAATTCGAAATAATTAAAAAAAGCGGGTGGGACGACTATGGTGTTTCGTCACATTGTCAGGTGGGCAAATCAAATGAAACAAAATATTAAAAACCCCAACGGCTGTCAGTTTTGTGTCCGGACTCTTGTCTAAGTTATATACAGGGATATACAGGGACTCTAAGTAAAAGCATTCCCATTTTTATGGCATATAATATAAGACCGATATTCAAGAAATACCCTGTATTGCAATTAATGCATATCAAACTGATCACGTCATTACATGAATTTATCATAAATTATGTATCCATATTATATACTTGTTTTTGTGCGTTACCAATGAGGAATTCAAGGTGTTCATTCCAAGGTGAAGATGTAGAGCGGTGGATACATATACAGTGTGCGCGATTTCATCCTGCAACCCGTCGACCGATTTTCAAAAACAAAAATTCCATAATATAGTAGTCAACAAGCTCTCATGGAAAAAATGGACAAATCTGAAATATGAAAGGGTGAAAATTTCAAAAACAACCATTAGGCATTTTTTTTTTTCGAAACAGTGATACCCAAACACAAAATTTTAACGCAATATCTCATAGTTAGTTTATTTGACTATATCATATACATATGCATATTCATAGCAGGTCATTTGTGTCTCAGAATAAAATTTTGAAAACAATGAAATGAAATTTTGAAAATGATCAACATCACCATTACACAAGAACAAATATACAAAGGTTGATACATAATAAATATTTATTTGTAAACTAAATCTAATAAACAATCGGTAAGTATCTTGTAAGTATGTTCGTAAAGGAAAAAGGTAGCACCTGAAATATTTTCAACGCATTCATCGATAGAATAAATAGTTATTTATTATACAAGGGAAAAAAGTAGTAGATTTTAGCTCCAGGTTATGTGAGCTAAAATCTAATATTTTTCCCGTGTATAATACACTATTTTTTTCTGTGACAGAAGGAAGGACGAATCAATATTGAGAAGATCGAAATCTGAAAATTATCGATGGGAAATTTCAAGTTTTTAACAGTAGGGACACCTGCGTTTTATAGGCATCTTCATCATTCTTTTGAAGTAATCAAATATCTGATGTCACTTCTGTCAGTTCAATTCTGTGATTTGATTTTAAAAAATTGCGAATTCAGTAGTTGTTTAGTAATATACGAAACTGCTAAGTCGAATGGAAGATAAAAGGACTTGCAGTTCTTTCTCGGAGACGGTATTATTGACTCATTTTTTGGAACTATAGCACAATAAAAGCCATTAACAGAGTATATATATGTGATATATATATCCGGGAAAAAAGTACTCACTTTTTTCCCACCGGAAAAAAGTAATTTATGAAAAGTGACATTTTATAACCTGCCAACAGAGATGAAATGCCAAACTTTTTTCCCGTCACAGAAAAAAAAGTATTATTTGACAGATACGATTTGACTGTTCGTTTGAACTCATTCACATTTAATATTTCAACTTGATGTGAAACAGAGAGCCCATATCTAGGGATTCTGATATTATCAGAATTCCTAGTGTTATGATAGTGGATATCAGCCTGTGTAGTGAGATTAGACAATATAGGGTGTTAGTTATTTTTATATTTTTTATTTTTCGATTCACTCTGAGTTCATTACCCCAACAAGAAACTGTAATTAATCGAATGGACAGCACTGTAATATTGAAAGGAATATTCTCAGATATATCTATGAACACCAAAAAAATGGATATATATATATACAGGGTGTTTCATTGGGAAAGGTAAATAATTCAACTGTGGATAGAGGTCACTGGGGTGATTTCAAAAAACCCATGGTTGATGGGTCTTCGACTTCTTATAACCGAGATACAGGAAGTTTCATCAATTTTGTCCATATCTTCATTGTCTCATAACTTTCCAACCAATCTGTATATATTTTTAAAAATTGGTACACTTGCTCAATCTATCCTGTGGAATTGATTGAGGCAACAACAAAAGATAAAATCCAGGTCCGGCTTCACTTAAAATTCACAAATTCTTTCTGCCAGAAAACAACACCCTATACATTCGAATTGCTAATTTTTTTGCCATATCTGAAAAGAACATCAGAAGATCTATTCAACGATGTGCTTTTTATTCGTGCACAGACGATTTTAACTATTCATATTATCTGCTCAAAATATAATTTTTGCTCATTTTGGGGTACAAAATTGGAATCACACGAGATTTATCAATTTTATTACTTCCTATTCAGTATACGTGTGTATTACATTTAGAAGGAGTATTCCATATCGTTCTTTGTTCCAGACTTAGTTGCAGGTCCGTCATCAAAACTATACAGGGCTTTTCACGATGAGCGTTAACTTGACGTTTTCGGCAAACCAGGCAATGGATTAATCTGAAATTTCGATAGTATGTATAAATTAACATAATCTACACTACTGAAATATTTGAAACGATCCGGCCTTGCCGCTTCTACTAGAAAGTAGCAGCAACTTCGATTTTTCAAATGGGACACCCTGTATTTCATTACATTCTTTGATTCTTGCTGAACAGCAGAATTCATCGATTCAAAACATTCAAGGTCTAGCAAGACTAAAAACTGAGATATCGGATGTGGAAAATCGAGATGTTTCAACTTTAGAAATGTTTTGTGTTGAAACTATTTATTATCGCATGGTCAAAACGGCTTCAATGTCCCTATCTCAACTTTCCATTCGATATTCAATTGAAACAGATACAGGAGGTGGTGCAGAAATCTGAATTATGAACCATCCTGTATTTGTTTCGATTAAATGTCAATAGATACAAAGTTAAGATAGGGATATAAAAGCCGTTTTGACCAATGATACATATTTTCGCAAAATAATTCTAAAGTTGAAACATCTCGATTTTTCTCACTCTAAATATCTCAGTTATTAGTCGCACTAGACCCCGAACTTTGTGAATCGATTAAATCAGCTCTTCAGGAAGCATCCAGGGTGTCCCATTTGAAAAATCAAAGTTACTGCTACTTTCGAGTAGAAACGGCAACGCCGGATTGTTTCAAATATTTCAATCGTGTAGATCATGTTAATTTATACATACCTTCGAATTTTTAGATTTATCCGTTGCCTGGTTTGCGGAAAACGTCAAATTAACGCTCACCGTGAAAAGCCCTGATGTACCTATAGTTTTGATGACGGACCTGCAACTAAGTCTGGAACAAAGAACAATATGAAATACTCCTTCTAAATGTAATACTCACGTATACTGAATAGGAAGCAATAATATTAATAAATCTCGTCTGATTCCAATTTTGTACCCCAAAATGAGCAAAAATAATATTTTGAGCACATAATATGAATAGTTAAAATCGTCTGTGCACGAATAAAAAGCACATCGTTGAATAGATCTTCTGATGTGTTTTTCAGATATGGCAAAAAAAATTAGAAATTCGAATGTATAGGGTGTTGTTTTCTGGCAGAAAGAATTTGTGAATTTTAAGTGAAGTCGGACCTGGATTTTATCTTTTGTTGTTGCCTCAATCAATTCCACAGGATAAATTGAGCAAGTGTACCAATTTTCGAAAATATATGCAGGTTGGTTAAAAAGTTATGAGACAATGAAGATATGGACAAAATTGATGAAACATCCTGTATCTCGGTTATAAGAAGTCGAAGACCCATCAACCATGGGTTTTTTGAAATCACCCCAGTGACCCCTATCCACAGTTGAATTATTTACCTTTCCCAATGAAACACCCTGTATATAAAGAAATACATTGAGAAATCGCATCCTCCATGTGATGAAAATATTAAATCTTTCTCGGTTTATTCAACAGACTCCTGGCCTGGCAATATGCTACGACGAACATTGAATTACGAGTTGAATTACATCTATTGAAGACATGCACACGATAAGAATTTGAAAACCAAATCTTCTGAAGTAGAGAATTTGCATTCTCCTTCATATAGAGATATATGCATATAATATAATTCTGAATATGCAACAGAAAACAGTTACTTTCCTGGCTATTTGCCACGTTGAACATTGAATTATATCTGTTGAATATCTAAAAAGAGAGCATGATAAATCAAAATCCTCTGAAATTGAGAATTGACATTATCTCTCAAATCGAATAGAATGACATGATGTATTATAATATAGAAATATAACTTACCAATATGTTCAGTATTGAAATGAAAAATGAATGAAAATAGCAACGTTTTTTTTTTAGGAAATAGGGATATTTTGTTGTTAATAAAAATCTCAATATTTTTAATTATCTTAACTAAAGGAATTACAACTGAGTGATTGAGTTAACCATGTTTTCTCAGTGAATATTTCATATTTGTCCACATTTTACAATAGAGCTTGTTGAGTACTATATTATGGAATTTTTGTTTTAGAAGATCGGTCAACAGGTTCCAAATTAGGAGGCTGTTGCGGGTTGAAATTGCACACACTGTACATGAATTGTCAACAATTTGAACAATTAACTAGGCCTGCTATTTGGTTTTTCTTGAATTAACAGGTCAGTCCCCTCTACTAATTAATCGAGGTGCGAAAAACAAACAATAAAATTCCATTTCTGATGGTCGTCGGGTTCAAGGTGGGTCGAGTTGAAGCTTTCATGATCAATTTTCGTAAATGTTCACGCAAAACTTCTCAAATTCACCTCGCCTAAATCAATTTCCCTCAGGAGTACCAAAGCCCTAAACACTTACAATTTATCAATTCAATATTCTCAGTCATTTACTGAGAAATAAAAAAATGTTTATCGATATGAATCAATATGCGGAACCAATATCGAGAAAGATTTGAATGAACATTTTATTCAATAAAAAAACATATGATGATTTACTAGATTGTTTACGTCTATCCATCGAAGGTTATATTGATACTGAGCAAATGACTAGCACAGAATACCTATTCCTTCTCCTTCTTTGTGATCTATTCGAAATACTTATCTTGTGGATCAGGTCAATCTGATATTATTTTGAACCGAGAAGTTGGGAATTGCGCTTGGCATGAAGGATTGGCTGATCAGTTCTTTGTAATTGAGTTTTTATCGAAAATTTTAGTTTTTTCAGGTCAGCATCTTATTACAGCTGATACATGAAAAATTATCGATTTGTCACTAAAACACAATGAGACTATTCTGAAGAACTCGTCGAGCGCTATTTAGAGCTCCCATCAGAACTGTTCAGTTCTTTGGAATTAAGTTTTTATCGAAAATCTTAGTTTTCTCAGGTCAACACCTTATGACAGCTGATGAATGAAGAAGTATCGATTTGACACTAAAACACAATAAGACTATTTTGAAGAACTCGTCGAGCGCTGTTCAGAACTCCCATCAGAACTGTTCAGTTCTTTGGAATTACGTTTTTATCGAAAATCTTAGTTTTCTCAGGTCAACACCTTATGACAGCTGATGAAAGAAGAAGTATCGATTTGACACTAAAACACAATAAGACTATTTTGAAGAACTCGTCGAGCGCTGTTCAGAACTCCAATCAGAACTGTTCAGTTCTTTGGAATTAAGTTTATATCGAGATTTTTAGTTTTCTCAGGTCAGCACCATGACAGCTGATGGATGAAATAGTATCGGTTTGACACTAAAACATAATAAGAATATTTTGAAGAACTCGTCGAGCTCTACTCAGAACTCCCATCAGAACTGTTCTGTTCTTTGGAATTAATTTTTCATCGAGATTGATAGTTTTTTGAGGTCGGCACCTTATGACAGCAAATTTTTTTCAGATTCTATATTTTCTAATGACTTTCCTCCTTTCTTCTCGATAGCTTTTTCTTTAATACGAAAGAGAACGGAATAGTGTTTCACCAAGATATGCCGCCTATTGAAACACATTTTCGTACTATATTTTTTTGAATTATTGAATAATTTGCTTAGTTCCCCAGAACTATCGATGAAATAGGTTTAGAACTCCAAAACTCTTTATAATACAGCAAAAAAATATATCAGAACTCATTTCTTCGAAAAAAACGGCGCTGCGTGAAGTTAGCGCTCAAAATATTTTTTTTCCATTTACATCTACGATATGCTGGAACGATACAAACTTTCAGTCAGGAACTCTAGAACTCTATCAAATCTATCCATCAGAACCCCCAAAAGATTGAGTTAAAAAAACGGCACCAACTTCATATGAGTAGAAAATACTACTTATTTGCCCATTTAACTGACATCTATAACCAAGTCAAGAATAGTGCCGACTCAAGTTTGAAAACCCTTTATAAAAACGGAATTATTATATAGGTCATAGGTAGGCATCGTTAAGCATGGAGTGTAAGACGGTACATAGAAGTATGGTCAAAAATAACTTGAATAAGGGAAAGGAATACCAGAATCACTCCAAATTTCTGAGCAGCAACTGCTAGTCTCAACCGCAATGGTATTTGGAGAGAACCTTCAGGTTATCTGAAGGACATTCTATTTTAGATTAGATAATAAGATAATGCAAACATTTCAAAGTCGACTCACCTCACAAAATATTGAAGATGGTTGTCATGTGCTCGATTTTCGTTCCCATTTTTTGTTCAATTTTCGAGATGAAATTCCTCGAAGAAAAAATCGTGTATTTTAGAAATGTTTCTTTTGTATTGAAGCATATTGCTGTGTTCAATTCATGATGTATAATATGAATTCTGATAACATCCTGTTTATTCATTAGTTCCGCTGTCACTCTAGGTCATCCACTATTTGGGTATCAGATCATTATATTGGTTAATCTCTAGAGATAACCATGCGACGTAGATGATTTTTTTTCTCAAGTAATGGTGCGTTTAGTTCGAGGTTTAGTTCCGGTATAGGATCATTAGCCCCATCAATCACTCTCCGTTACAACATCAACATATATCAAGGTGGCTGTTGTTGTTTAAAGTTTGACCCACTCACTGATGATTCAAGGTTTTGTATCTTCGGCTAGTGGAACTTTTCCTTTATGGTTTCCTCCACTTATTAATTGATGGCTGGAAATATACAAATTTCAGAACCTCATTCACCAACCCTACAGAATTGGTGTTTGAAGAGATTTTTTCACACACCGGCAAAAAAACCGGCCAGCAAAACAATACGTCACTAGCTGACTATCACAGACATGTGCAAGTGCTGGTTCATTAGTGTTCGGCGTGTGGTCGAACTTCGAACAAGCATACCCCATGTTCATCTTATATTATGTGATAGTGCTCGTGTTTATTGAATTGTGATCATGAGCTAACACACCCTATAACTTCTTCAATTCTTGTCCGAGTTTGATGAAATTCCAACCAACTTGATCATCTATTAGACAGAGCTGTCTGTCATTGCTTGAAATTTGACATTCCATGGGCGATGAGTTTTTTTTTTTAAATAATGACACAATGGATGGCATACAATGTACCTCATTGATGTATCGAACACAGTGAAACAGGAGCAATCTTGTGTTATAGCCGTAGGAAATAGTATATTGTGCAACAAGTGGGGAAAGTTCAACTTTTCTCACGAGTGTGAAAGTTTGTGGCACGAGCCTGAAGGGCTAGTGATGCAAACACACTAGTGAGAAAAGTACTTTTCTCCACATGTTGCACACTATACTTTTTCTACAACTGCACTTATCCAAAGAATCCAAGTGATATAACTTTATTGTTATTCATTTTATAATGGTGCACTATGCCACATTGAATATTGTGACCAAAGAGTACACGCCTTTCCTAGTTCCTCAAAGCATTTCAAAAAAGTACACTTTCCGAAAAAGATGTTATTTCTGTATTTCTTGAAGATTCCATAAATTTTTCGTATATGCCAATTCATAATTTTTTCTTGAAATTTCCGGAAACAAATCCAATTTTCGCAGCTTTTTCCATTATCTCTGTCTCTGGCGGTGTATTTATCAAAATCGTCACATCTTTGTTGGAATAATATTTGATGGAAACTGCGATCTCTATCAAAAGCACTTATGAGAACTACCCTAAAGAATTTAAAAAACTTCTTCTGACAGTTGTGACAACTATTCAAAGCTGAACACCAGCCAATCGATTTTTGTTGATTCTCCATGGAAATGTATGTGGTGTTAGCAAAGTGCCATGAGAAAAAATATTTCTCACAGTATGAGCAATACATGGTTTTGAAACTGAGTAAACTATGAGAAATGCGCTACTTTTCATAGCAGTAGTAGAAAAACAATATTCTCGCTTGAAATACAGATCCTTTTTTGAATAGAATTTGGAAAAAAAAGTTCTTGATTAATGATGTTAACATTACCTACCAATAAATAGATTGTTATCAACAAGATAAGTGACAATTATCAATTGAAAGTAGCAATTATAAGTGGTTTGAAGAATGAACTGTACGTCTTCAGTGAACATGTCGCGGTAGGACGGTATGAACGCTCTCATTGCAGCGGTGATTAAGAGAGCTGACACCGTCCATGTGCGACATGTTCTCTGGAGACGACTGTACCTATATAAAGAACTAATAAATCAAGAATAATACGCAGAATACTTCAAGTAAAGATCAGAAACTTCAGCATTTTTAATTATCAAATGGCCATGTTTTTTCATTGCTCTTAATTATTTCGCCTAATTAAGTCTGTCGAATAATTCACTTTCATTGTGTTGTTTCATCATCTATCAAGATAATGTTCTCGCATTAAGTAGGCATATATGATTCATTTCAAAGTTTATCAACTGATTGTAGTCGTAGCAGCTGATGATGGTTTATCAGATAATACCATCCAGCATATAAAATGACAGAGCGACTTTTTTCCAGTTTTTTTAGGGGGCCGATTGTTGATTATAAATTCCTAATTCCAAACTTGCCAAACAAAGAAGGATGACTTGCCAAATATTATGCGTCGTGGACGAAATGTGTAATGTGTTTGGGTCAAGGCCAAATATTTCGAACTGCGAATTTTCTTTCAACATTTCATAAAAAATCTCATATCTCCTCCCACACTATTTACTAAGTCAGTGTGGAATGCCTTCTGTAGTTATGATAAACTTTTTAATTTATTTTCTATTCTCAATCTACAATAGGCAAGAACATTATAATTTCTAGAAAATATACTATGACCACCGAACATGAACGTCTCTGTTTATGTTCGGTGCTATGACGTTCAACTCAATGAGGAAATGCCCAGAGCATATTTTTGAATTTTTTTATTCATATTTAATACCACAATTGATATCATTTTGCCGGAAATATTCGGCGATCGTTACGACAGCTTGTTGCCCAATAATTTTGCCGAATGACATTGTTTATCCAATCTTTCGAGCCGTAGGCGAGAAGTTTCGAAACAATGTCATGAGCGAAATTGAAGCAGCAAGCTGGAGTATGTCAATCGACGAATATTTCCTGGAAAAATATTATCACGAGTTGGATTCGTATGAGTATTCCATGATTGAGACAATAAACGAGCGGCTCGCGAGAGTTGCGCACACTGCATCCATCATATTATGGCTACCAACATAATTGACGTATTAAACGTCCAAAATTTTATCAACAGTTGAAACACAAGAGCTTTTTTTTATCGGATAAACGAATAACATTTTCCGATCAGTAATTCTACAAGAAAAACTGACATGAAAAAATTGCGAAACCGTAAGTCGACCAATTTTGTCTAATGTCAGTTTTTCGAGAGAAATAATAACTGATGGAAAATGTTTGAGTTAGTAAGAAAATGTATCCAATCAAAAAAAAGTTCGAGTGTTTTTTGGCAAGATAAATCAACGACAATATACAAATAAACAACAATAATGATTACCTTTATTGATGATTCCGTGTTACTGCGGTAGTTTTCGGAATTGATTTTCTCATATTTTCATGGTTTCTTCAAACGAAATTCTCCTAAAACGGTTCATCTTGCTAATTTACGCGTGAACCATACCCATCAATCCAACTTGACACGACAGAAATTGGAGTGACATCAGGCGCAAATAGCTACTAGATCAAAGGAGCATGCAGTTTATTTCTTTTTATGTTCTGGTTCCCACGAAAAAGGATATCCTGTAATGTTCAGAGAACATCGTGAGAACCAAGGGAAATAAGGTAGGAATTGGTGTTCTTCATAAATTTCTGGAGGTTATATGCCTCGAAGAACACCTCCCTTGGCGATGTGTTCCAGAGCCTCGCTGTTCGTTAGATGAACGAGTCTTTTTGGAAAGAGACGTTCTGCAGGTCTCCAAAGTGACCACGAAGGGGTGCGAAGCCTCAACTCGACGGGTTAATCTCGCGGTGACTGCCAAGGGAGGAACAATTGTTGATATTTCAGAAGAGCATCGTCCATGAAAATATCTTTAAAAAAGAGCCAGATCGCCAACTTTTCTACGGTATTCCAGAGAAGTGAGTGAGTTGAGTGAAATAGCTCCTGGCCCGAAACAGAAAACCAAGTTTTTGGGATGCACTTTTAGTAATTGATCTTACGTGATTTTTCCAAGAAAGGTTATTGCTGATAGTAATACCAAGCATCGAAATGTATGTCTTCAATGGTATGGTTACTCCTGACAAGCTTATGTTGGGCGCAGTGAGATCGGCTTTTCTATAGAGAAAAGGCATGCTTCTGTTTTGTTGCATTGAAATCTTCCAAGTTATTGAATCCCATTCGAGAACTGTTGTCAAGTCCATATTTATGTTATCGAAATTTCTCCCTCGTTCGTTTCTGATTTGCCTGGCTGGTATTGGAGCCCTGGAAGAGAAGGCGGTAGAATTGATCCTTTCGGAACACCAGCATTTATGATAAGAGAGTCAGATTAAACTCCGTCGACCACTACATGGAGAGACCTGTTTGAGAGAAAACTAGCTAGCAGAGAATATAGATAGGGAGACATGTCATGAGATGGAAGCTTGGCGAGGAGTCCGTGGTGCCAGACTCGATCGAATGCCTCGGAGATATCAAGTGTCACGGCTAAGGTTTCACCATATTTTTCAATAGATTGCTGCCACATATGTGAGACGTAAGCGAGCAGGTCACCAGTTGATCTCTGATGACGGAAGCCATATTACCTATCCTTGACAATACCTGAATGTTCCAGGTATTTCATGAGCTCGATGTTGATAGCTTTCTCCATGATCTGTGAAATAATAGATAGCAGTGCGATCGGTCTGTAGTTGCTAGGTAGGGTCTTTTTCCCTGTTTCAGGAACTGGTTGTACTCTTGCAATTTTCCAGCTGGACGGGAATATCCCCAATTTGTAAGAGTAGTTGAACAATTTGCAGAGAATAGGTGTTAGTTCGGGAGCACATTTCTTGAGAACAATCGGTGGGACTCCGTCGGAGCCACAAGCTTTGTTGATGTTGAGACCCAATAAAATCTCATTCTTGTAGTACGTTGGCGAAAGGTGATCTCGGGCATATGACTGTCAATTGGAGTTATGTTTGGGGATTGTTTTCCCGATGAATCCAGAGTGGAATTTTCAGCAAATAAATGCACAAAAATGTTGGCTTTCTCCTGGGCAGTTGTGTCTAGTGGTCCATCTTCCTTGGTCAGAGGAGGAAACGAGCTGGAAGTGACGTTTCTTCCTACAGCTTTGGCAAAGGACCAAAATCGTTTATCAGCGATAAAAAAGGTGCATCCTTGTCAAAACGACACGTCGTCGTCAAATAGCCTTTTCCGTGTAGGAGTTGATTTATCGCTGAAAAATGAGGAATGTTGGTAGAGCAAGTCTACGACGGCGTATTAGCGCCACAATATCCTATCAATTTTTTTATCAGAATCTCAAAATTTTGAGATTTTTTCTCATTATTCTAATATCTAATTATAGAGTTGAAAGTAGGTAGATATTGAAAACGAGAGCGGTCCTAGATCTGATTCTTCGTTTTCCTACTGGATTTGAAATGGGCATCCATGAGATATCCATCGAAGGATTTGAAATGGATATCTTATGGGTATCCATGAGATATTCACAGAAATCACGAATGAGTTCAATCCGCAAGATTGTTTTTCATAGTGTCAATTTCTCTTTTTTGTGTCCGAACATGGATTGAACCTTTTGGAAATAGAACTGATTCTTCGTTTTCCTACTGGATTTGAAATGGACATCCATTAGATATCCATTGAAGGATTTGAAATGGATATCCTTCAGTAGATATCTTATGGATATCCATAAGATATTCACAGCAAAAGCTGATGAAAGTGATGGATGTAATTGTCCAGAAACGTCACTTTCTTTATTGAGAAAAGAAAGAAGCTCATGATCATTCGTATAAAATTTCCTTCTACACAATCCCAAGGATTTCAATCGTCTTTGTAATGTTCTTCTGCTGATGTCGTTGTTATGTACTAACTGCAAACAGTAATATTTCATGGTAATTCAAACCAAGGAAGAAATATCTCTTTATTAGTTCATTGGTATATATTAGTGTTCTCCATTTAACACATCCCTAACAACACAGGGATGTCCTAGGTGCGTCCCTTTTATGTCCCGCGGTACAAGGAAATGATTGGGACATCCAGGGGATGTCCCGCCAGTAGTTGTCCAGTGGACATCCCACCCGGTACATCCCTAGGTTATCCCATTCGTGTCCCTGGAATATCTGATATCCATTCTTCACATCAGAGAGTCATTCAATATCATCAAAATATTGAGTCGAATTTTTTCGAAAATGTATTCCTTCCGGAAAATAATTGTGATGAAAATAAAGAATATAGTCTCAAAACTTCTCAAGAAATGACCATTTTTCGCAAACAGAGATCGTAAATGCATAATGCCCCTCATTTTCAAACACCCAAGAATGATAATAATCATACCTGAATCCTAACAGTTTTATTTATCCAGGTTTCTGTAGTTGTCCTGTTTATAAATCTGTTCAATACATGAATCTTCAGAAGGCATATTGGCCAATGGAGTAAGGTGCGTGCCTGATAAGCTGAAGGTCCCGGGTTCAATCCCAACTAGACCTACTTTTTTTTTTTCTTTTGTCCAATTGATGTCCCTGGGATATCCTTCGGACGTCCTAGGGATATCCCTTCTTTGTACTCGGTACATCCCAGGGACGTACCAGGAGGGACATCCCTTGGATGTCCTTTTTGTCTGAAAGCGGATGTCCCTGGGACGTCCCTATAGTATGTACTTTGTCCCAGAAAAGATATCCCTGGGATGTCCTTATTCGAAATTAGGGACGTCCCTGGGAAGTCCCTAGGATGTACTCGTGTTGTTAGGGATAAATAGGTCTACTAGGTGAGGTCTGTGACAACTTTCGCAAAGCACAACCACTTTATAACTGAATGCAAACAAACACAATGTTAATCATGTAGGTAACAAATTCGAGAAAAAAATCTCAAAATTTTGAAAAAAATCTCAAAATTTTGAGATTCTGATAAAAAAATGTATAGGTTATTGTGGCGCTAATATGCCGTCGTACAAGTCCGATAAATTTAGTAAACAAAAAATATCGCTATAATACAGAAGAAACCGTCAAAATTGCGGATTCTGATTGATCCTAGAGACGACTGGAATAGTCCTAAATTTTCCGCCGTTTGAAATAATCGACGGAAAATCGTCAGCGGTACTGAAACCAGAAGAAATGCACATTTTCTATTCATTGAATATAGTTGCCATGCCCTCCTAAAAATCCCTTAAATGACGCAAGGCACTTATGAGTAGTAATAATGTGAGAGCAATAATATGATAACAATGCAAATATTGAGATACTCATACAGTTTAATCTCTGATGATAATCGGAAATTTTATAAGCATATATGGCAAAATTCAAATAGATTAGAAATATTATACAACTTTGGTTCAAAATTACTAAACACATTTGATTTGTATTCATTCAGACATACCAGGTAAGTACATAATAAAAATCTAGATTGTAATGCAAGGACTGTCAATATTGAAAAGATACTTAGATATGTTGAAACTGAGAAAACAGAGAATATTATGGATTTCGATAGGTAGGTACATTGATATACAGGGTGAGTCATTTTTTTGTAGCAGCACTTCAATAGCTGAGAGAAGATATTTTTTTAAGATGAAAATTCTATGTAAATATGTATACGTGGGAGCTTCGTTTCCGATGTATAGGCGGTTTCAAAGTTTATGATAAATTTTGTGTTTTTCCCATTTCCTCCTATACAATTTCCAGAATAGATAGATAGGCTTCATTCAACACTGTAACATGTAAATGTTCAGTGCAAGTCAAAATGTATCAAAGATAATATTCATCTTCCTAACACAAATACCTATAAAGAACAAATACTTATAAAAAAGGAATACATATAGTAGTCAGAGAGACATCATGACATAATGATAAAATATATAATATATGAATGGGATAATAACTGAAATGAAATATGATAAAAATGAATCATTAAATCATTCATGGATGAAGGTGCCAAAAACAGTTTAGTATAAAACTTACATTTGACAAAATAAAATAAGTTGAGATCACAATTCGTGAGTAAGCGACTCAATAAGTATATCAAAAGACATCTTTGCATCCAAATATTCTTGAACACTGTAGAAGCATTTTTGAGAATAAAAACGACTCGATCGTATTTTTGAATTTAGAAGCACTGAACAACTTCGCGGTCATAGGTAGCTGATTGAATAGGGATAAATTCAAACTAATATTTTCTTATTTTTTTAGTCTATAGCGAGGGAAATATTGAATTGAAATTTGGTACACTTATCACACTTTGGAAACGCAATATTCGGGGCTATCGAGCGTCCTTGAATACCTATAGGGTATTACATTTTTGGGACCGTGCAAACTTTGAAACCATGTATATCGGAAACGAAGTTCCCACGCATTTACATATGTTTATAGTAGATTTCCATCTTGAAAAAGAAAATGTCTTTGTTAGCATCTAGCAACTAGATGCGCTAATGCTCAGTGGAATGTGCTTAGGTCAGAGCCTATGATAGACGTGTGTGAAGACTGGCTCATATAGTAGTATTCGGCAGGCAGCCGAGTTGTGAGCAAGTGTAACCCTTGTCCACGTCATTTGTGCTCGTGTTTATTGAACTATGACCATAATATAACAGTCTCCTTTAACCTGTTGAAGTCCTGCTACAAAAAACTGACTCCCTGTATATGTACCTATACCTACATGAAATGGCTTACAGTTTATAGAATGTGGCAAATCATACTATTGCGACGGCGTATATATCAGCGCCATAATCAGTTTATTTTTTATCAGATCACAAAAAAAGTCGAGATTTTTTTCGAAGTTCTGAGATGTTTCTTCGTATATTTCTAAACATTTTGTTTTTTTTATATATTCCAAGATTAGGGATTTCAATGATCTCTTTCGATAATAAATTTGTAATACATATTATGTACTGATTTCGAACTTTGTGATAATTCATGATGAGCCAAACCAAAGGAAGATAATATTTCTATAGATTTGCTGATATTGATTGATAACATATCTAATCGAGCTTACTCTTAGATATACGAAACCAAAGATCAAGACCAAGGAACAGCGGTTGATATTGAAACGGGAAAATAAATTAATCTTGTCTCTCTTATTTTTTTCGAAATCGTTCCTCTTAACATGGCAAAAGAGAATGGAATTTATTCTTTGATTTAGAAATCAATAGGAATATATTTTGTCAACAACTGCAAGATTCTTTAAAGTTTGTTGGACTCAACAAAATTGTTTTCTGAATTATCTATTTCTGTTTTCATAGACCTACAAACACATATCGAATTATCCACAGTCATATCTATTATTATCTATAAATGCCGTTCACAAAAACAACCTGTGAAATGCAGGCGGCACCACTTTTATTCAACTATATGAATGAAAGTTCTTTTTTTTAGATGAAAATCTGAAAAATCTCGAAATTTTCGAAATTCTGAAAACTAAAAAGATCACTATGGCGCTAAGTATGATATTGACTAAGGAAAAAGTAGGAATTTGAAAAAAGTAGGTACCTACGAGAATCGAAATGCCGATGAAGCCTCGAAAAGATTAATGAGTAAATAAAAAAAAAGTTGTAACACTTCTTGGATTGCCGAACAAACAAAGATAAAATGATGTTTCCGTAGGAGATAATTTTGCTGTACCAATACCAACGCACAATGTGCTTCGAACATTATAAAAAAAGAATACGCTCTTTATTACATATCATGTCTACAATGTAAATTAGTTCAACAGGCAAGAACACTAATTTCTAAAAAAAAATATGACGTTCATGGCGATCAAAAAAGGTATACAGATATATTCATTATTCCAGATTTGTTGGGATTTCCTCTCCTCGTTTTTATAAAATAGAAATATGAGTATTATTTCAATATACCTGTAGTGTGAACAAACTAGATAGTTTGCCCCAAGATGTCACTGCATTTAAAAACATTTTCCATCAGAGAGCCTAAAACAAAAATTCATTCGCTTGTCAGTGACATCACTTTGTATTGAAAAAATGGTTTGGAGAAGAGATATATAGGTATATAGAAAAAATATCAGATTTTCACTTAGCTTTGGACTTTTTGGGAACGAATCTGCTCCCGTTTTTAACATGAAAATGGAAAATATTGTTCTCGAAAATATCTCAGGCATTACACACTTCTCAGTAACAACTGGTGATCGTTAGCGAACAAATGAGTTACAGGATGTTTTCATTAAATAATCTTGAATTTGCCATTTTCATGTTCAGACTTTATCTATATCTATATCTATATAATAATATAGTAATAATAGGTCTTTATTCATCATTTGCAGAACAACAATAAACAAAATAACAAAATATTATACAAATTCAGACTCAACTGCAATGACGAATAGGCAAAGTATCAGCATAATGCTGTTTTTCAACTCAACCCGAAGGAAATGAACCGAAAGAAACAATTAATTATTTGGTAGATATTTTTTAGCGAAAACAATAAAATAAACAATAGGCAAAAAGTAATGTGGCACGTTAGATGACCAGAAGAGAATCAAGATGACATGGACAGATTTTATTGTGCAAGAAAAATAATAAGCTTCAGTCTTCTCTTGAAGTTACTGAGAGTATAAAATCTGTACCTGACGAGCGAATGAATTTTTCTTTCAGGCTCTCTGAAAGAAAACATTTTTAAACACAGTCGCACATTTCGGGGTAAACCATCTGGTTTGTCCTCATAACACGTATATTGGAATAACCCTTTCGAGCCTGAAGGTATATACAGGGTGTTTCGAAAAAACCTGACCCCCTTACTAGGGTAGGTAGAACACTTTTAAATAAGTTGGGTTTACTCAGTAAAAAAATTTCGTTACGGCATCCGTTATCAAGATACAAGGTTTTTTTGAAAAAATGATTTTTTTACACATTTTTTAAGATCATGTCGAAACTACTGGCAACATTGTGATGAAATTTTGTATGGATGTTTCTTGGAATCTGACACATCGCATGCATTTGTTTTTATATCTGACTCTCATAGAGGGCTCTAGTTACACGGTTCGTACCGAGTAGTTTTGAACATACCTTTTTTGAGGTTAGATTCTTCAATCCAAATTTGATGTGAACTTGAACATCATTCAATTTCACACCAAAAAGGTACTCCTGGTAAAACTCGATACTGTGTTCCGTTTTCGGAGTATTTCGATTTGAAAATGATGAAATGATAACTGTTGCTGGTATAAAGCTATGTATTAGACTTATTAGAGCGAGTATCATGAAAATTTATCACCTATTCATTGAAAACCGAAAACAACAATACATTTCTAATTCTAAACTTATTGATTTAACAATGAATCACAAGAATAACATCAAAACAGATTTCACTAAGAACATGGATTACACAGTTTTGTTATATCTTGAGCAGAAAGTCTAAGCTAGTAAGCTACATAGGTAAATTTACGTCAAGAGTTGTGAGACATAATTGAACATCACTTAAATGACCTAACAGCTGATCCTCAACTGTTTAGAAGAATAATACAATCTTAAGAAAAGAAATTAGAATCGTGTATTCGTCGAAACGTAGGACATTTTGAACACACATTCTAACTGATTCAATATTTCATGTTTGTAGTCGAATATCTCTCAATTTTCTACTAATGATTCTTTGTTCCATCAATAACTTTGGCACAAGAATAATTTCATTGTTTTTGAATCTGAATAAATAGGTAATTGAACTCAATAAAATTCATTTCATACCAGCATCATCACTACTCCATTATTTTCAAATCGAAATATTCCGAAAACGGAACATGGTATCGAGTTTCACCAAGAGTTCCTCTTTGGTGTAAAATTGAATGAAGTTCAAGTTCATATCATATTTGGATTGAAAAATTTAACCTCAAAAAAGTTATTTCCTAAACTGCTCGGTACGAACCGTGTAACTAGCACCCTCTTTGAGAGTCAGATACAAAAACAAATTCACGCGATGTGTCAGATTTCCAAAAACATCCGTACCAAATTTCATCCCAATGTTGCCACTAGTTTCGACATAATCGTGAAAAAAGTGCAAAAAAATCATTTTTTCAACACCTTGTATAATGAAAACGGATGCCGTTACGACATTTTTTCACTGAGCAAACCCAACTTATTTTGCAGTGTTCTACCTACCCTAGCAAGGGGGTCAGGTTTTTTTGAAACACCCTGTATAACGCATAACGCGCCGATCGTCTGAATTCACGCATTTCGTGTTCTTGATAGGAAGAATTGAAGAAAACATTGTAACTCATCACCTTGGATTGCCACAAACAAAGATAAAATAATGTTTTTAAATAGGAGAATCTTGTTGCGACAATCAACAAAGAAAGGACAGTAGAAGAATACACCATTCTATATTACACATTATGTCTTTACAATGATAGATAGAGATTTATTTGGCTATTTTGCACAAATGTTTACAGCACGTCGAGCAGCACGTCGAATTTTTTCACAAAATAGCAATATGGTATAAAAACAATCATTAATATTAACATATTTAACATAAGGGACTTAGAATACAAGTAAATTATTGAATTTGAAACAATTTTCCACCAATAAACAAGAAGGTCTACAAACAATCCTTTTTCCAAAAACAACGCAGACTGAAGATGTAAAGAGATTTGAGAACAATCATCGGGAATTTAGAAATCCAGACACACTATAAAAACAATTTTCTATGAGAAATTTTCAGTTTAGTTTGGAGATCTCTATTATTCAAGGAAGGCAACTCTGAACTTAACTTAATGTAAAGCTTCAAATTAATGGAATTTGATTCCGATTTTGTTAACCTCTGTAACGGGGTTAAGACTATTTGGTTAGCTGATCTCGATCTGATCTCTCGATATCTGAGGCAAGAGTATAATCGCTCCTGTTTGAGTGAATTCCACAGATAGTTTGATGAATATAAATACAAGGTATAGTGTCCATGTTAATAATATTCAATTGCAGTGACGGCGCATCTCTAGAGGAAGATTGAAAACAAAACTGACCAAACAACAAAACAAGACCAAGTCTCTTATTGGACGGCTGGCTACCTGTGGAATGGCATCTGGAACTCCGCGAAAATGCTCAGGTAATATAATTTTACGATTATTATTTGTAAAACAAGTCTTGCTAAAGAAGCTACCTACTTCAGTTTTTATGTAGGTAGGTACGAACCAGTTCTGGAAGAAAAATTGAGACCTACACTATAAATACATATACTTATACCAGCTTATACCTACCGTCTTACCTGCTCAACAACAGCACACCATCATACTCACTTAAATTACCTCTTAACCAAGTGACAGAACTGAAAAAATATACGCAGGATGTTCAAAAATTAGTATTATTTCAATATAGTTGATTATATATATGATATGCCCCAGAGTGTTACACTGAGCCTAAGATTTCACTATTAAAATACTAAGAGTAAAATTGTATCGAAAGTCGAAGTTATGATTAATTCTGCTTCGCTATAAAAAACAGATTGAAAATGTAATTGTAATAAATATTATTCGACATTTTTGTAACGCATCAAGCACCTCTACCTCACATCACCTATATTTGAATAATTTGTTTTTCTGATTGAAGAAATCCTACTTAAACTTGCAAACTTTGAAGTAAAACACTTAATATGAATACAATAGATAGGCTCGATACTACCATTTTAAAAATATTTTCTGACAATGAATTTACAAAGGTATTCAGAACAAAATTCCAGTCAATGTGTTACATGTTTTTCACATCCTGTATAAAATAGGGATTTCTAGATGTATATTATGACATGAGAACTGGAAGATAAAAGGAGCATCGGTTGTTATGTATATTATACGATAGTTACAGTTATGTAATAAAATTATTGAGATCCGAATTGGATTTTTATTCTCATGGAAGAATTCATACTACATATACAATAGTTTGGCGACGAGGATTTGAAAAGAAGCACGTTTACGCATCCTGAACTACACCTACAGAGAATTACAGCCATGGCAGAGTTTACAATACAATACAATACAATACAATACAATACAATACAATACAATACTGTTCCTTCGTAACATCAATTTTTGTACTCACCGGTTTTTTGGTAGTTGACTCTCTTATGGTCCGGTTCTTTTTTCACTCGGAAAAACAGGGTTTTTGGGAGGAAAGGGAAAACAGGATTACAAATTTGGGTGATTACACTATCAATTTGCTCGAAAAGGACCAGCTGGCCGAAACCCTGTCGTTTAGTTTTTGGAAAAGTTCTTTATATCGACCGAACTATACACACCGATGTGTAGGTACTACCTATGTACTCTCTACTAACTTCTGATTTTTCTCAGGTGTGTAAAAATGCTACGTTGCCGAATTGTGTTCAAACTTTTTCTCGAATTATAGTAACTTCATTATAGAACAGAACATACCCCCGACCCTGAAAACCATTTTCTTTTCAGAGTCACTTGCCTAACTTAAAATAACAGTTACCACGGTTGTAAAATTAATTAAATTAAAATAAACATACCCATAACCCAGATCTTATAGTCTAGATCGTTCAACTTATCTTCAAGTTGAGCAAAAAACAAACTATAATGAGAAGAAAAAAAAAAAGAAAAAAAAAGACATTCTAGTACATTCCCCTCAAACAAGACTAAGTTCCTACTGTGATGGCAGGGGACATAACTTCACCACTGGTCGCGTAAAGGTTCCCTTGCTCGTTTTTAAAGTTACATTGCGTACGATTCCGTCTTTACCCGGGTGCACCGCGATCACTATAGCTAATGGCCAATGCAATGGTGGTGCATTTTCCGTCTTCAAAATCACGACGGTACCTACCGTGATATTAGGGGGATGGTTATTCCATTTTTTACGAATTTGTAAACTTGTTAAATATTCCAACCTCCAACGATTCCAAAACCCTTGAACCATTCGGTCGACTAACTGAAACCTGTCTAATCGATTGAGAGGGATATCCTCAACATTTTCGGATGGAAACCCACGTAAGGGTGTCAATGTTAGGAAATGTGCTGGGGTTAAAGCTTCTGGTGCAGTTGGGTCCGCTTTCAACTGGCACAAAGGCCGTGAATTTAATAAAGCTTCTATTTCCGTTAAGAGTGTTGAAAATTCCTCGTAGGTTAGTAACTGGTCTCCAACAACCCGATAAATATGATGTTTAACTGCTTTGACATTGCTTTCCCACAACCCTCCTTGCTCAGGTGCGGAAGGACTATTGAAATGCCAGTCGATTCCATGAACGCCAAGTTCAGTCTCAAAAGCACTTATATATTCTGGAGAATTGATGAGATTATTAATATCAGTAAGAACCGATTTGGCGCCTACAAAATTGGTTCCTCTATCCGAATATAGGGCACGAACAGGCCCTCTACGCGAGATGAAGCGTTTAAACGCTTGTAAAAAATGATCGGTCGACAAAGAGCTTACCAGCTCTAAATGAATCGCTTTGACCGACATACATACAAACAGGCTCACATAACCTTTATACACAAAGGCATTTTTCCGCTTACCCAAAGAAATTTTAACCGGGCCGAAATAATCCACCCCAGTGTTAGTGAAAGCCTTAGCTTCTTGTACCCGAACTGGTGGTAAATTACCCATTAATGGTTCTAAAATTTTAGGATTCAGCCGAAAACAACGGTTGCATTTATGAATACGACTCCTGATTAAGTTTCTTCCACCATATAGCCAATATTTTTGACGTAAAATGGCTTCTAACAAATACGCACCAGTGTGTAAAAATATTTTATGATAAAAATCAACGAGTCTTTCCGTGAAAACGTCTTTAGCCGGTAGAATAACGGGATGTTTTTTGGTAAATCCCAAATTAGAATTCCCTATTCTACCCCCGACCCTGAGTAATCCATCCTGAACAAAAGGATCGAGTCTTTTCAAATTAGAAGTACATTTTTTATTCGCATTCAAAAGAACAATTTCGGAATTGAAATGTCTGTTTTGTACTGATCTGACTAAGATTGTTTCAGCCTTTCTTAATTCGGTAGCTGAAATTATACATGTTCTTCTAGGTAGTATTTTGCAGAACCGTAGAACATAAACCGTAATCCGCAAAATTTTTGAAAATGTCGAAAACCGCTCCATGAGACTTAAAAAGGGATCGCGGATGTCTTCATTATGAACAATTAGGGTTTCTAACTCTCCATTTTCATTACAAATATCAACCTCATTATCCGAAAAATCAGGCCACTCATTTTCTGGACAACCAATCCATGATGGTCCGTTGATCCATGAGGAATTACAAACTAATTGCGAGGGGGTGAGACCACGCGATAAAGCATCTGCAGGGTTCTGACTACCATCAATATGATGCCATAACGCATTTTTTACATAATCTTTTATTTGAGTAATCCGATTTGCGACGAAAATATCCTTCAAATAGGGTGTCTTCAACCAACTGATCACGGTAGAAGAATCTGAAAATGCATGAATTTTGGAAATCAAAACGCGATCCTGATATGTCTCTACAACCAACTTTACCAATTTAGACAACAAATGACTAGCGAGAAGTTCAAGTCGGGGAATAGTCATTACTTTGGCAGGAGTGACTTTGGATTTAGCACAAACTAGTTGAACATTGATGTCGTCTTTTCCGAAAGATGACACTGTTCTCAAATATACTACCCCTCCGTATCCGACGGTACTTGCGTCCGCAAATGCCAAAATGATCACTGGTTGTTTGGTGTTCGCTCCTATATGCCGTGGAACTTTGAATTTTATAAGTTCCCCCCATTGTGAACGTACGGTATGCCATTTTTTGATGATATTTTCAGGGGGTTCATCATCCCAGCCGAGCTTTAAGAGCCAAAGCTCCTTGATCAAGGCCTTCAAATATAAAATAAACGGTGCTAACAGCCCCATTGGGTCAAAACATTGAGCTGTCGCTGACAAAATCGCACGTTTCGTGCATTTTGGCTCTGGTATCATAACCGTGAAACTAAAGATATCCTTTTCTGGATCCCACTGAATGCCCAAAATTTTTGTATCCGTTTTGAAAATCACCGAATCCGATGCCCTTCTTTTTGCGGGAATATTTTCCAATACCGATGCCGAGTTTGAAGACCACTGAACTAAGTCAAAACCACCTGACTTGAATAAATCGACCGATTCGTAATATAACTGGAGGGCGTCCGTTTCCGAATCTATACTACAACAATAATCATCCATATACAAATCGCGTGTAACAAATTCTGCCGCCATAGGAAATGCACCCCTTTCTTCTTCAACTAACTGTTTTACAGTCCGTAACGCTAAATATGGTGACGCCTTTAATCCGAATGCCACTACCCGTATTTCATATATCTGGATTTCATCCTCAGGTTTGAACCGCCATAGTAATCTTTGGTACCGCCAATGTTCCGGAACAAGTTTTATTTGCAAATACATTTTCTTCAAATCCGACGTCATAGCAATCCGAAATAACCGAAAATTCAGAAGTAAAGAAACTATATCCGCTTGTAATTTAGGGCCGCTGAATAAAATATCATTTAATGATACATGATTATCACAAGGGGCGCTCGCATCTAGTACGATTCTGACCGGTGTACTAGTACTGCTTAATTTAATAACTGGATGGTGTGCCATATAATAAGCCAACTCATTATCATTATTATTTTTCATTTCCACTAAGGCCATATGACCATTGTCTAAGAAAGTTTGCATTGCAGCATTATAATCGACACGTAGTTTTGGATCTTTAGCTAACCGTTTTTCTAAAGAAATCAAACGAAAGTAGGCATGTGTCCTCGAGTCACCCAAACTTTCCGGTGAAATTTTGAAAGGTAACGCCACTGTGTACCGCCCTGTGTCATCCCTACTATAGGTCGACCTATAAATGTTTTCGCACTCTGTTTCCTCAGGTATTAATAAAGGTTTATTTGGTACCTTCTCTACTTCCCAAAATTTTGTTAATAGCTGTTCAATAGAGTGCTCTTCTTGCATAGAAAAATATACCGAAGGATTTTCAATTCTGGACAAGACTGGAATTTTACCCATGACAACATAACCGAATTCTGTTTCTACCGCTACCGGATAACCTGCTATCCCGGTTATGCGGTGTTTGCCCAAAATAATACCGAAAAGTTCAACTCCTATTATGCCATGTATTTCTCCAGGTCTGTTAAAATTATCATCAGCGAGACGAACACCCTCTAAACCCGGGATACTATTGACATCCACACAGATTTTTGGTAATTTATCCGTAATCTTTTCCACCAGAAGCGCGCTTATTGTATATGCTTTGCTTGAATCATAACGCGATGCAATTGTAAGTGTTGTCATTCCCCGCACGGATTGTTTGTTTCCACCTAAACCGTTTATTGATGAAAAATATTTCGTTATATTCAATCCCATTCTTCTACAAAAACTAACTGTTAATAAATTTGCTTGACTGCCAGAATCTAGTATAAATCTAGCTGTACTTTTAGGAATGCAGCTATTTACCACCGAAACTACCACTGTAGATAATAAACTGGTATAATTTGGATTATTATTTCCGATCAGCGTAGAACATAAATGGATTTCTACCGTTTCCTGAGGATTACCCGGATTATTTGATATTGCAGAATCACCCACTTCCGTACTCCTACCCTGTGTCGGTTCTTGAGTTTTTCCGAAATGTAACAAAACATGATGTTTTTTGAAACACATTACACACGATCTTTCTGAGGGACAATTTCGTACCCCGTGAGTTGAAGATAAACACAAAAAGCACCAATTGTTATCTCTAACTATCTCATATCTTCTGTTGGGTGTGAGCTGTTTGAATTTTTCACAGCGTCCTAAATAATGTGAAGGTTTCTTACAATATAAACAATTGTTATTTCTGGTATTTCTATTATCACTAACAAAAAAACTTTTAACCGCCGGCCTTCCACCCGAACTCGTAGAAGATTTATTTAAATGTAGGATACGAGTTTGTCCCTTTATGAATGTTATCAAATTTTCATAAGTGGGAATATCCGCTCCCCTTTGATCGTTTTCAAAACTTCGTACTGTTTCACTATCCAGTTTAGACAAGGCCACATATGTAAATATAAAATCTGTCAAATCCTGTAAATTTAAATTTTTCAATGCTGATACTGAAGTGTCAAATCGTTCCAAAAATGCATTCAAATTTCTCTCAGACTCGTTGTTAAATGATTTGAATTCCATGATTTGTTGTAAATATGTATTAGCCAAGATTCGTTTATTTTCATACTTATCACACAACGTTTTGTAAATTATGTCATAATTATCCGGAACAATTGCAATACCTGCATACACGCTCTGAGCAGGACCCTTTATGCAACCGGCTAAAAGATGAACCTTATCAAGATTTGTCAAATTTGGATTCGAATGAACCATACTCTTATAAACCGCGTGAAAAGTTTCCCACTGACGAATTTCCCCGTAAAATTCTGGTAGCTTAGCATCTGGGATTTTTAAAGAACTACGTAAAGATGGTGCACCCCTGCCAACACTAGTACTAGAACTCTCATTATTTACTGAAGCATTACTAGGTAGTTTAATTCTTTCTGCCGCCGCTTGAATGTAACAGCAAAGTTCATTTGTGGTTTGTATTACTCTATAATCTGGAGTGTAATCTGCCTTGATTTCAAACTGTACATTATTTATTTCATCTAACACCGAATAAATGTTATTTTTCGTTTCCTCATACGTCATCATCAACGTCCGAAATTTTGATCTCAATGATTCCGTTGACAAATCTTTACTCACATCGTATAACTTCTGCAAGATGCAAAACAAACTTTCTTTTTTTGCAATAAGTTTTTTCAATTCCCTTTCCGAGGTAGTCATATCTGCAAATTAGAATTCAAAGTGCTTGAATAAATCACCGACCTAAATTAAATTCCGATAAATTAAATCAGAAACCGCTTTCCTAATTGAAATAAACCAAACATGAACTTTTCCTAAACCCCGACTTTTCCACAATCCGACAACCTTGCATTCTCCACCTGCTCCAACGTCAACAAGAAAGTGTGCGCCGACCGATCGGTGTACACAATTTTTTTCCAAAAAAAAAAAGAGAACGTTGAAGTAAAGGAGATGATAGAATGAATTCCGATAAATATTTTCCGATAAATATTTTCCGTTTACGATTTAAATGATTTTTTATGAGTATCCAGCTCGATAGGCCAAATGTTCCTTCGTAACATCAATTTTTGTACTCACCGGTTTTTTGGTAGTTGACTCTCTGATGGTCCGGTTCTTCTTTCACTCGGAAAAACAGGGTTTTTGGGAGGGAAGGGAAAACAGGATTACAAATTTGAGTGATTACACTATCAATTTGCTCGAAAAGGACCAGCTGGCCGAAACCCAGCAATCTGTCGTTTAGTTTTTGGAAAAGTTCATTATATCGACCGAACTATACACACCGATGTGTAGGTACTACTTATGTACTCTCTGCTAACTTCTGATTTTTCTCAGGTGTGTAAAAATGCTACGTTGCCGAATTGTGTTCAAACTTTTTCTCGAATTATAGTAACTTCATTATAGAACAGAACAAATACAATACAATACAATACAATACAATACAATACAATACAATACAATACAATACAATACAATACAATACAATACAATACAATACAATACCATACCATACCATACCATACCATACCATACCATACCATACCATACCATACCATACCATACCATACCATACCATACCATACCATACCATACCATACCATACCATACGATACCATACGATACCATACGATACGATACAATACAATACAATAAAATATTGAAATATTCCACATAGTATTCAGGACTTGTGTTCAACAGAAGAATCAGGCAACGATTAGATTTCATAATTCCAGATCAAAATGAGTATATAGGTATAGATGTGAATAAGGGAAAAGAAATACGATTTCTAAAAGAGGGAGAAAGAGTAGAGTGTAGAAATTATATTGGAGAAAATAAGTGGGAATTTGGAAAAGTAGAGAGAAAGCTTGGAAAATTACATTATCAGATTAAACTCGATGATTGTAGATCATGGAAGAGGCATATTAACTAGTTGCGATCAATAGAAACAAAAACTACATGTTTATCTAATGATTCTGATTCTGAGTTCGATTACCATATACCATATCCTGTAGATGATCCTGAAGAAACATCAGAGCCTATGGAAAATTCAAAAATCAATTCCAATGTCACCACCACACGCCGGAGATCGCAGAGGAATATCAGATTGCCAGTTAAATTAAGAAATGATTTTCAACTTTGAGTTGTTATTGTGGATTTCTTTTTAAGGAGGGAAGGTGTTACATGTTTTTCACATCCTGTATAAAATAGGGATTTCTAGATGTATATTATGACATGAGAACTGGAAGATAAAAGGAGCATCGGTTGTTATGTATATTATACGATAGTTACAGTTATGTAATAAAATTATTGAGATCCGAATTGGATTTTTATTCTCATGGAAGAATTCATACTACATATACAATACAATGGATTTGTTTGTTTTCTAAGGGAAATTTTGTTGTAGGTGTTGATCTTTTTTTTAATTCCCCACTTAATGTCGAATAATTTCAACGCACTGATGAGCGAGAGCAATGTATACTTATCTACATGTGTTTTTGCTGCCCAGTTTGATGCAAACTCCGAACTCGTTATTTTTGCCTCAGCAATTTGCATTATGATAAAGCTGCATCAAAACTTCAATATAAATTACAAACCTACCTACCTTATCTTACTCGTACTCGTATTTCAATTTTATAAAAAAGTAAATGATACTTTGAAATCCTATTGGTAATTGAACTGTCTAGACATCCAAAGTGATGGAGAAAGCCATCAACAATGATCTTATCAAGCATCATAAATGATCGACAATATATGATAGCTTTTGATAAGTTTGACGTCCATTTATCGTCCAACCATCCATCTACACTGTACAGGGTGTCTAGTTTTCGATGCTTTTGAGTGATATCTCAGTTATCTTTGGAGATAGAACCTTGCGGTTTTTGCGGTCCTTTGCCACTTTTTTGTGAAACTCGAGATGGCCTTATCAGATTTTGCATAACTGTTTCCGTTTATGAGATACAGAATGATTTTGAAAATGTATCCTCTTTGGATCCCCTCTTTATCTTCGAAGTTTCTCAGCGGAAATGTCAAATTGAAATCATTTCCCATAAATGATTTTACGCATAATCCAGTGGCGCACTCAATTTTTTTTTCGGTGTATGGTTTTGTAGATACGACTCAAACATATGGTTTCTTAAATAGAAGCTCATTGAACTCCTTATTTTTTTGCCTTCAAAATGATATACAGGGTGAGCGATAACTATTGGGACATAGGCTAAGGGTGGATAGTTTGGACTAAAATATGGCGATAGGACCAAATTCGCCTGGATAAAATATTGCTGTGGAAAAAGAAACAGGTCGTTAAAGTTGATTTTTTTTCTTCGTTTTTTGCTAATAATTTCACTGTATATTCTTCAATTGTTATCAAAATTGGCACAGGGGCATTATTTCATACAGGGAATAATATTTTATGCATTGTTCTACATTGAATTACAGGGGGCGCCACGTAACTTTTTTCGACAAATTTTTTTTGCGTTTTCGATTGAAAAATATGACATGAACATCATTTCTACGTAATATTGGTACTCTTGTTTGAACATGATATATTCATCCGTTTTCGAGAGAAACGCAATTGAACAGATCAGAGTAACGAACAATAAAAAAACTTGTGACGTATAAGGCTTCTATTTCAACGATAAAGCACAATTGAGAACAACATAGAGAGAGCAAACTCAAATCAAATGTTCTACGTGGCCTCCTCCGACTGCTATGCCTTTTCTAATTCTTTTGATAAAGGACTTCCGGACTTGAAAAAAAATATTATTCTGTCCCCTTATAAAGTTAGCCGCATTTTGTATTCTTCTCCAGAGTTCGTCTCTTGAGTTGATTTCATCGGCATAAACTAAGGACTTCATAATATGTCCCCAAACATAAAAATCAAGCGGGTTGGGGAAATATGACATTTAGATGATTTCTAACAACTAATGGAAAATGAGGTGGAGCTCCATTCTGCATAAACAACATTTTCCTTCTTACATCAGCTAGTGACTGATTATCCAAAAGAATCTCCATTCAAATTTGGAGGCAGAATATATGGCCCTAGTACTTGGTCGTCTATAATGCCACACCAATACCCCTCGTCTGGTAATAGTCGCTTCATCGGTGAACATAATATTCTTAATGAAAGCACGGTCATCATTGTGCTTGTTGAGAATACGTTGACAGAACTGTAACCTACGGGGGAGATCTCTTGAAAGCAAATTTTGAACAGGAGTTTTTAGAAGTCTAATAATAGACAACTGACTAACTCCTGTTGCTGCTGACAAATGACGTGAACTTACTCTAGGATTTTCATCTATTCCAACCAAAATTTCATCTTCTTGATTAGGTGTGATTCGTTGTGGACGACCACCTCGATTTTTACAGTGAAATTATCCGGTTTCAATGAAATAGATTTGAGAAAGTTTTGTGATTTATTGGTTGCCTTCTGCCTGGATATAACAATTCATTACACTGCATATTGTTTCACCACTAACCAAACCGATTTTTTTACACCTCGACACGTGTTTTGCTAACTATGTTAGCATCTTCGGGAGAAGATTAAAACTAAATGCTCTATCCTAGTGGGCTACTTATATACTATAAGTATATATGTCCAAGGGCGTCGCCAGAGAGGGGCAGGGTGGGGCAGCTGCCCCCCTTCTACGTTTAACGCTCACCAGTCACCCTGATGCTATCATTGAAACGACTATTTCATTCATCACATTTTCTGACCAATCACAAGCCATAGAAAACGTGTGCTTATCGCGAAAACTAGATGTTTTCAACGATGTAACCATGGGTAGCGAAGCGAAGTCTGTCAATTTGGCAAAAAATAATGACTGTACTATTGTCAGAATGAATCATTCATTCAAAATAAATGCTTCTCTGCTTCGTGAACGTGAAATAGTCTCCACTCTGTTCTGAATATATTCTCATAATTATTCATTTCCTTGTCAAATCTATTGTGTTGCCGTACAGCCCTACCTTTCGTCCTGACTCGTGGTATTGCTCAGCAACACAATTTCGTGAACAATGAGGCGACAGAATTATCTCGAATATTAAGAATATCGTGATATTACTTATGATAACGCTCACTTTGAGCAAAGAACTTCCGAAAGTATATTTTTCTCCTGAAGTTGAGAAGGCTCTGAAGATCCTTGTTGCCTTTACCTTGTAAGATTTGTACAGTTGAAAGGTCATTTAGTAGCCTTAGGAGAATCAACCTGGTTGAGGAGCATCATGTATGATGCTCGACTCAATGGCCTCGCAATGATGAGTATACACAGGCAACATATTTTCAAAAACTTGAACGATTTCGTCAAAAAGTGACGAATTCCCAAAGAACCCTAGAAGATTATTTTTCAACTGATTTACTGTATAGATTTTTTTCTGTTTTTTGATTTTCTCATTAAACTTTTCTATTTGATTTTTCTCTTCAGTTTTTTTATGGTGCCCCCCCCCTATTTTTTCCGCTGGCGACGCCCTTGTATATGTCCACCCTATCGTGAATAGACAATAACCGCCAAGATAATGTTATTCATGGTTGAGTTCACATGTTATATGTTATATTACTAAACTATCCATTGTCCTTATTCATTACTCTATTACTATTCCTAAATATCTCTAAGCTTCTATAGGCATCCATTTTTCTAACATTATTAACTTGATGCTAAACTAATTTTTGAGGTTATTAATATGTGTGTTATGATTGTGATTGAACATGTGTTCGACTACACACGATTTATCTAACCTACCATATTTCAAATGTGCTAAGTGTTCTTTGAACCTTGTTTTTATAGGACGCCTGGTTTGGCCGATATATGTTTCATCACAATCATTACAACATAGTTAGCGAAACACTTCAAGTCTTCGATACAATCCCATCAATGATGTTTTCTTATAATTCGCATTTTTACCAAGTGAGACATGAATGTGACATCCCAGGGATGTTTGTGTTTTCTGGGATATACATTGGATGATACAAATTAAACAAAGTACCATTGAATGTCCATTTAGAAATGTACGTACATATTGTGCTGTGTGAGATTTAGTGAGTTTTTGTTTCAGCTTATTTAACATGCCGGCAAACACTGAATATAATGGTCATACTGGGCTTCATGTTCAACTACATGCTGCGAGTCAACTTCACCATAGCGATAGTCGATATGATCAATGCTCCTGCCAACCTGACGAACGTGAATGCGAACGAGACGACAGTCTCGAGACTGGAAGAAACTCGATTCGATTGGACCATCTCGCAAAAGAACGAACTCATCGGCAGCTTCTTCTGGGGATACGTCCTCACCGAACTACCAGGTAGTACCCAAAAACTTGATAAGAATCTGCTTAAGATGCGTTTTTTCATCGGTTTTCTGTTCTGTCTTTCCTTCCTCCTTTCCTTAAGCGCGGCATTCACAAACAAACTTTTTACGTTTTGCTTTTCACGTTTCGTATTCTGATTGGTGAAGCAAAATTCTTCAATTGAAATGACGCAAAAAGCTGAAATTGAAATGACGCAAAAATGAAAAATATTCAGCTGTGGGAATATTATGAAAATATTTTTATAGAAATTCAGAGTGAAAAATCGCTAGAAAAAATGGCTAAATGGCTAGATGAAATTTTTAGTAGCTCGATGAGTGCCTTGGGTCGTTACCACCGATAAAACAAGGCCTGCATGCTCCGTGGGTGACGTCACTTAGTCAGGCCAAACCAGCGGCTGGAAACGACAAGCGCTTATAGCGCTATAAGGCGACCGCGTATTTCGATTTTAGTTTTAGATCATTATTGAGCCGATTTTGCCTTTTTTTTGAAGGGCTTCCGGTTGAAAGAGGATGCCAGCCGTCAACTGAGCCCTTCTTCGCATCCCATTCGATTTTATTATGGAAAAACGAAGTTTCAAAGCAAAAACCAGAATAAAACAAAAATACCCACCTACAGCAACCCATTCGAATTAAATATATTGGCAAAAATTGTAGTGATTCAATCTCATTAGAGGTAAACTTCACACCTACTTATACAGGGCCCGCAGAACATAAACTTATCATGAGATTGATCGAAAGAAAATTGGGGAAAATGTATTTTAGTTTGATAGACATGCCGTTTGTTATACCTAATTACCTATATTTATCTTGGAGAATTCCTATTACCTGAAAAATTAGCCCGTGAGTGTTTTCAATTTCCTGTTGTTGGATTTTTTACCCAATTGGACGTTAGACTTGAAACAGTAATTTTTAAGTAGAGTGTTTGTAGTACATGTTAATATAATAGTTGCAATTTGATCATTGGAATGAATTCTGCATTCATTGCCATGAGGCAAATGACCGTTATCAGAAAGAAATTTGAGAATGTATTGAGTCAGAAACCAAAGAGTCCAATGCATTCGAAATATGTTTCAAAACCCTCTTTTTCTGATTATCAAGACATTTTCCCGAATTATGTATCTCGTTTTTATCTATTTCAATTAGTAATTCCTTGATTTGATTGATATTATTAGAGATAAAAGGTGTTTTCAGATTGGCTTTTAGAGATGTTTGTATCGCTAGGTCATACAAAAATGATTCCACATTCAAAACAAAATCAATCACAACCGAATATGTAATTACGGGCCCTGGAGAATAAGACAATTTGAATAATGTGACTTTTTGCAAATCGATAATTTTGAACCACTTTTCGGGCAACTGAAAAGACTCTAATACAACTAGAAATTCTTGAAATTCTGTGTAGCAAAATGATTTTTGGTAATTTTCGAATTCAGTTTTACTTTTGGTAAGTGCTTGTGCATCACGACTTGTGCGTAATTTTACATCTTTCGATAAATAAGATGGACAGTTGGGAAATTGAGTGGGAATAACATCTCGTTTGAGCCTAGGAATTTTCAAATCTATTGTTACAGTTTCGCCAGTTTTTGAATCGGTTGCAGTAGATGAAGTAATAATATCATCTTTAGTAAAATGTAATTCACATACTGTACTTAGATTAGATGGAGTCGTAAAATCCTTGCGGTGAATTGCATGTACCCACTTTTTCGATAGTTCCTTGTCCAACGGGAAACTAAAAGCATGAACTTTTGGACCACCCACATAATTCCCCCGACAAAAGGGAACACAACACTAAGGCATTGTTATTTCGCCTATCACAACACGAAATATTTCACAAAACAGTAATTTCTCCGCCAATTATTTTGATGAATAAACAACAACAGAATTCCAGCACACGCGATTTACGATCGATCGACGCGAATGCCTTGGGAGATGGCCTGAGTATGCGACGTCACGAGCTGTTTACGTCAGAGTCTGCTGGCCTTGTTTTATCGGTGGTAACGACAGCACCCAAAAAGCAACAATTTGAGACTAGTGCAGGGCCTACCTGAGGCCGGGCGTTACCACCGATCGGTGGTAACGGGCCGGGGCCCCAAGGCACGTGTCTTATTGTGGTTAAGATGGCCCTGCACAGACCCTATACCATGCGAAGTCACTAACACGTTCTCTCTCTCTGCCTCAGGCGGCCGGATGGCTGAGATAGTCGGCGCGCGCAAGATCTTCGGCGGCGGCATGCTATTGGCCAGCCTGCTCACCGTCCTCACCCCCGCCGCCTGCCACCTCGACTACTACGTGGTGCTGGTGATGCGCGCGGCGCTCGGCTTCTGTCTGGGCGCCACGTGGCCCGCCATCCCGCCCATGGCCGCCAAGTGGATACCGCCGATGGAGCGGTCCAATTTCATCGCCAACATGATGGCGAGCAGCTTGGGGGCGGCGCTCACGCTGCCCGTGTGCGGGTACCTCATAGGGACGCTGGGGTGGGCGAGCGTTTTCTATTTTACAGGTGAGAAAGAGAATTAGTGCCATTATTATGTTTGAGCAGTGTATCTTCTAATGTCTATTGTTGAGCAGTGTATCTTCTAATGTCTATTGTTGAGCAGTGTATATTATAAAATAGTTTGTTCCCATTTTTCCTAAATAATACCGGAATTATCAGGGAATGCTTCGTTACTACCCTATTTATATTATTGATATTGATTGCATTTAGTGTAGAATTGAATAGTTTTGTCATCCAGTACAAATTGTTTTTTTATTATTTGGACATTAGTATGGTCTATATTTTTTCGCGTGGATCTTGGTTCAATTCGACAGTTTTTATCGCTCCCGAGTCGAGTGTTTTTGTACAATTTTGTAAAATTTTACAAAAAAAAATTGATAGAAATTCACGTTTAATTCAATTTCCAACTATGACACCCTGTATATCGAATATGAAGGGCTAAAATGAGAAATGGTTTTTAGTATATAACTCTTATTGTTTTTGTTCAAGGAATATATTGTTAATGGATTGACCTCCTTTTAGCGGACACCCTGTATATTAGTGTTTGTTCTTTATACGTCCGTATCAGGTGCCAACTGTATATTCTATCAATTTGAAAGGAAAATTGGATTACAATTCAGAAAGTAGTTTTCCAATACTATGCCAATCAATTAATTACCCACGTTCGCAATTCGTATGTGTATTGACTGATCTGTATATCATTAAAAGTGGAGTCGATCAAAATCAATAAAATGAATAATTCTTGCAGATAAAAATTGATAAAAACTGATGAGAACGGATAATAACGGATACAAACGAATAGAAACGAATAAAAACTGATAAAAACGAGGTAAAACAACCAAACGAAAACGAATAAAAATGAAGGAAACGAATGGAACATATAAAATTGATTAAAATGAATGAAATGAGAAAATTGAATGTACTATAATCAAATATTGCGAATAAATTGAATAAAGTAAATGATTTGAATGAATTAGATAAATTAAATAGATTTAATAAATTGAATGAATTGAATAAATTGAATAAATTGGATAAATTGGATAAATTGAATAAATTGAATAAATTGAATAAATTGAATAAATTGAATCAATTGAATAAATTGAATAAATTGAATAAATTGAATAAATTGAATAAATTGAATAAATTGAATAAATTGAATAAATTGAATAATTTGAATAAATTGAATAATTTGAATAAATTGAATAATTTGAATAAATTGAATAAATTGAATAAATTGAATAAATTGAATAAATTGAATAAATTGAATAAATTGAATAAATTGAATAAATTGAATAAATTGAATAAATTGAATAAATTGAATAAATTGAATAAATTGAATAAATTGAATAAATTGAATAAATTGAATAAATTGAATAAATTGAATAAATTGAATAAATTGAATAAATTGAATAAATTGAATAAATTGAATAAATTGAATAAATTGAATAAATTGAATAAATTGAATAAATTGAATAAATTGAATAAATTGAATAAATTGAATAAATTGAATAAATTGAATACATTGAATACATTGAATACATTGAATACATTGAATACATTGAATAAATTGAATGAATTGAATAACTTGAATAAATCGAATAAATCGAATAAATCGAATAAATCGAATAAATTGAATAAATTGAATAAATTTTATAAATTGAATAATTTGAATAATTTGAATAAATTGAATAAGTTGAATAAGTTGAATAAATTGAATAAGTTGAATAAGTTGAATAAATTGAATAAATCGAATGAATTGAATAAATTGAATAAATTGAATAGATTGAATAGATTGAATAAATTGAATAAATTGAATAAATTGAATAAATTGAATAAATTGAATAAATTGAATAAATTGAATAAATTGAATAAATTGAATAAATTGAATAAATTGAATAAATTGAATAAATTGAATAAATTGAATAAATTGAATAAATTGAATAAATTGAATAAATTGAATGAATTGAATAAATTAAATAAATTAAATAAATCGATTGAAGTAAATTACTCAAATTAATTAAAATGAAAATGATGAATGAATAAAATAAATAAATTGAAGATTGCATAGATTGATTCGAATTGATTGAACTTAATGAATGCATAAAACACGCCTCAAACGAAATTGATGTTACAGGCGGCATCGGCCTCGTGTGGTCGCTGCTATGGTTCTTCCTCATCTACGACTCCCCTGCCCAACATCCGCGCATCACTCTGGAGGAGCGCATGGAGATCGAGGGGAAGATCGCCGAGGGCGAGGGCAAAGGAGTCAAGCCCACGTCGGTGCCGTGGCTGGACATTTTGACCAGCATGCCCGTATGGGCGATCATTTTGACGCACGCGTGCTCCGTGTTCGGATACTTTATGGTGGTCAACCAGCTGCCCACCTACATGAAGGACGTGTTGAAGGTGGACATCAAGAAGAACGGGCTGCTCTCCAGTCTGCCATATTTCGGTGAGTTTTTTGAAAACGGGTTTTTTGGTATTTGCGTGCGGTAAAGCGCACTTTTTCGCACTGCTTTTGAGTGCGAAAAGTATTACTTTTACGCACTAGTGTGGTGATAGTGTATTGTGCAACAAGCGGGAAAAGTTCAACTTTTCTCACGAGTGTGAAAGTTTGTGGCACGAGCCTGAAGGACTAGTGATGCAAACACACGAGTGAGAAAAGGACTTTTCCCCACATGTTGCACACTATACTTTTTCTACAACTGCACTTATTCAAAGAATTCAAAGTAATGTAGATATTGTTATTCATTTTATAATGTTGCACTATGCCACATTGAATATTGTGACCAAAGAGTAGACGCCTTGCCTAGTTCCTCAAAGTATTTAAAAAAAGTACACTTTCCCAGAAATATTTTATTTCTGTATTTTTTTTAGATTCCATACATTTCTCGTATATACCAATTCATATTTTTTTCTTGAGATTTCCGTAAACAAATCCAACTTTCGCAGCTTTTTCCATTATCTCTGTCTCTGGCGGTGTATTTTTCAAAATCGTCACATCTCGGTATACATATACATCATATTATTATTATGAATTGTTGGAACAATATTTGATGGAAACTGCTATTTCTATCAAAAGCACTAATGAGAACTACCCTAAAGAATTCAAAAAACTTCTTCTGACAGTTGTGACAACTATTCAACGCTGAACAGCAGCCAATTCAGTTTTGGTCGATTTTTGTTAATTCTTAATGGAAATGTATGTGGTGTTGGCAAAGTGCCGTGAAAAAAAATATTTCCCACAGTATGAGCAATACAGGGTTCTGAAGCTAAGTAAGCTATGAGAAATGCGCTACTTTTCATAGCAGTAGTAGAAAAGTAACTTTTCCTACGACTACTATAGTAAGTGATAAATATTGTATACAAAACAATGTCAGTAAGCGATCACACGGTTTTTACTGGTATGTTTATAGATTACTATGTTTGGTTGACAGTTAATGTCAGTATCTAAAGGTCGGTATAAATCGAGTTATCAATCGAAAACGAAAGCAGTCATGTAATATTTTTTGAAAATTATCATTTTCTGTTGATATTTCTCAATTTCAGTTGAAGAATGTCAAGTAATGAACATGAGAATATTTCTACACCACCAGAAATTCTGGAAAGAACAAAAATATTCTGTTACTTTCAAAAACTGCACAGTAACTATAAGTAACCATTATAATAATTTTATATGTTTAACGTATGTGTTTTTTGTTATTGATAAAGTTGTTAGAATATGAAAAACGGCTTCATTTTAGTTCAAATTGAGGAAAATGGTTCGGTTATGCAATTTGCCAATGAAAAAATACCACAATAATTGTAATTTGTACCTTATCATGCCAATGAAAAAATACCACAATAATTGTAATTTGTACCTTATCATGCAGTTATAGCTTCAGGTGACAAGAGTCGTATTCGATATTTGTGTCTTGCAACAATTTCTGTACTATCCTGAAGGATGTGTAGCCGTGTAGTCGTAGAAAAAGTCGAGTTGTAAAGCAATTACGCACTTGTGGAGTTACTCGGCATCCTGTTTAACTGTCTCCGCTTCGTGCATAATATGCGTTTTACAACTCTTGCTATGTAATAATACTATTACCACACGCTATTTACAATTAATTTCTACATTTTACATCACTCCATTTTTAAAGACCTCATTCCAACATTCACATCACTATGTATGTTCATTATGCATTAGGTAATAGTTACATATTACAACTTAGCTGAATTTTTCATTAAAAAAATACGCATAATATGCTTTTTGAATTGAAATCGAATTTTGCAAAATGGTGCACTATTTTTGAATATGGATTAATTCGTCTTATACTACACTGTATTCATTTAAATTGGCATTTTGAATATGAAAGTGCGATTCATATGAATGATGCAATTTTCAATTATTTTTGATCATACAATGTTGATGTTTTTCTGTCCAGTAAATGGAAATTAGACATACAGGCTGTTTCTTCTAAAACGCACATTTGACGTATTTGGAGTTCTAAAAATGATATTGATCTGGAAATTTGTATACAGGTGTTATCGATCAAGTCCTCTTCAATAAGAATATTTTCAAGATGGGGCACTTTCCGGTTGAACCGGTAATGATTTCATCAATACATCACACTTTGGATCAGGCGGGAATGATTACAGAGATATATTTAGAGTGTTCAAAATCGAGATTATTCAACTTGAGGATTTTTGGTTTCGAAACTATTCATTATTGATCCGATTTTTTGTGTCAAAGCTATTCATAATTGATCCGTATATAACTCATAACTTTTGATTAACTATCTACTGATGAAAAAAATACCGAGGATAGTACAAGATTCAGAATTTTGATCATCCTGATGTATCTGTTCCAATTGAATGTCACTAGATAGCGAATCAAAAGTTAAGATAGGGACATATAAGCCGTTAAGACCAATAATGAATAGTTTCGAGACAAAAAATTCTAAAGTCGAAAAATCTCTATTTTGAGCACCCTTTATATCTCTGTTCTCATTCCCACTAAATCCCAAGTGTAATGCATTGACAAAATCTAAAAATGCAACATAACAGGGCGTTCCATTAAAAAAAACGAAGTCATGTCAGTTCCGGTTCAACCGGAAGTATACTGCCATCTTAAAGATATTTTCATTGAAAAGGGCTCAATCGATAACTCCTGTATACATATTTTCAGATGTGTCATTTTTAGAACTGCACATATAATAAGCGGTATAGACGGTTTATTTTTAACACTTATTGTAAATGTCTGGCATCAATATCTAACAATCGCAAAAATATCAATGTCAATAGCGCCAAATAAAACATGAGGATGTGAAATTTCAAATCGCATCAGACATGGTGAACAAATAGCGAATACATCTGCATAAATGAATAGTAAAGTTACATTGTCTCTTTTTTTTCATTATTTTATTCACGTTAAATACATCTATAACAAAGATATACCAATGCGAATTTCTAACATATTAATTATTCTCATATTATCGGTTTTGTTCAATCCTGGTTTGCCTTGATCCAAAATTCTAATTAAAACAAATACATGATATCAATACCATTCAATACATATTCATTTGATTAATATCATTTATATGTATGAGCAGTTTTTCAACTCATAGTTGAAATAAAACCTTTTAAAGATCATAGCTAAAATATCCTAAAATATTACGTATCTTACTGCTTACACAGGGGGTGCCGAAAGTGAGTACCAACTGTTCATTTTCAAATAGATCATACACTATATGTCCATAAATCAACTCTCCCTCGATTTTCTATAGGAGACCAGTATTTTAAAAAAAATCATCCATCATCACTGGTAGAGAAAAGAAAAAATTGTATACATCAAAAATTGCACCATGATGCCAGAGATAAGTAGCTCTTGAAGTTGACGTTTCTCTGACTGACAATAAAATGATTAGTATGTATGTTGCTAGGCAACAATTTTAGTGTCTAGGAGCTAAAGTTGAAGTTTATCTCCTTGGAACTAAATACGTGTCTGATGGTCATGACAGCTGATGTGATAGCTGCTTTGACACTGACACGCTCAAGTGACTCAAAATAGTGGCATCTCTTATATTTCGATAATTATATATCAATTATTTCGATTGCAGGAAAAATAGCATGTTTCATTCGGATCAAAGATGACTTTGTCGCTCGCCTCGCAAACTCAAATATCGCTTATTGTCAAACAAAGTGGCACATTTGATCCTAATAAAACAATGTACTATGTTTTCAAAACTTTATCACCCTGTATCTCAAAAGTAACGACTTTTAGGACATACGTCAGTAGGAAGTTTTTTCTTAAAATAAGTTAAAGGATCACCCCCTTGAATATTAGCATGTTTTTAAGGAACACCCTGTATGTATCTGAATAACACCGAAAAAATTCAAGGGGTGATTTCTTGTGTTACTCTAGGAAATAAAGTTTACATAAACATGTATCCTAACTTGCTCCGTTTTTGAGATACAGGATGTTGAAGTTGTAATTATTGTTTTTATTTATAATCCCCCGGCCTGTATAAACTTTCATGGTGCCAAAATTTCAGTATGGTTGAAGACTGAGGAAGCCCTAAAATTTCAGAGCAACAGTAGGACATCAACAAAATCTAAGTTTCGAGTAAATTCGATTTTAAGTTTTCATGATAACTTCAATCCCACATATGTCAGGATCTAGTAAACGCATCTCAGTGAAATTTTGGACACTTTTTGAACTTCCAAGTATATTCCAAATGATGCTGATTCGAAATCAATAAGAACAGCTGGGAAATAATTATATCCACTTGTCTTACTGTTGCTATAGAAATGCATGAGATTTTATAGGATATCGAAATGAATTTATATCTTGACTTAGTGTTCCTCAGGAATAATCAGCATTTTGACTAGGACATCATCCTGCAAAAGTGATTGATTTCATCTTGTTCCATATTTTTCACTGATTCAAATCAAATACATTGGGGAAATGAGCTTATCACAAAAAATAATTGGTAAATAGTAGAAAAATGGTTTATTTAACGAAAAACAGACGCATACAGAATAACTGAACCAGATTCATGATCATAATCATTATTATCATCAGTTGTTGGTCCTTTCAGAGTTAAAAAAAACTGGTGATGCGTTTTTGGTATCAAATTCAGATCACACAAGCTGATCAGATCATTCCTCTTATTATTTAGTATAGGCGGTGGGTTGTTGTAGGCTGGAATTAATGCAACTTCCCGGCGTTGTGTTCGGGTTTTTTCTTAATTTAAATCTCTGATGGGTGCATATTTGTGTGAATATTCACTGAGACCAACAGAAACTGAAATATTTTGAAGACGTTGCTATCAGTTCAATCGCTTCCAGAATACTAAACTGGAATAGACATGTTGTTCAAGTATCGAAGCTGGGCGATAGAGCAACCTTAGGATAACCATGGATAACTAATGCACTCGCGCCAGAATCTCAGTGCTACAGCAGGATATGTTATCATAACCTACTGTTGCATCAACTCGATATCGAAATGGGAACTTGTGTAACAAAAAGTTATGTTAAAAATAAAATATATCATGACGTCATAAGGCTTGTCTCAGTATTCTACTAGATGCCGAGGTATAGTTTATGATTCAAAAACTTCAATAACCCCGAAAGCCCATTTTTTTCACATGTCCTACTGTTGCTCTGAGGCGACGATATCTACATTAAAATTTCAGTCAGAGTCAAATCGAATTTTCATTGTTTCCTCAAAAGCTGAGCTTGATACTAAATTCACACAAAGGATAAAAAAGTTGTTATTTCAATAGTTCAATCTAATAAAAATATGAAACTCAAAAAAACCGGTGGCGAACAATGACATTCACCATAAATATCGATAAATTTACTCACTGTGGCGCCACTGGAAATATTATTTCGAATCTAATTGCACCAGAAGAAGCTCCGTATTACTATCAACAAAACCACAACGTTTTATTTAAATTGATGGAAAGACAATTGAGTAATGAATAAAAAACGATTTTTCATGAAAATATTAATACCCTGTATCTCGAAATCGAAGCAAGTTAGGACACATATATTCATATGAACTTTATTTCCTAAAATATCACAAGAAATCGCCCCATGATTTTTTTTTGTGTTATTTAGATACACCCTGATACTGACATTTTTTTTCAAGTGTTTCAGCCGTTGGTCAAATTAAGTAATGGTGTGTACTAGATTTTTCCCAACTTGTTTTGTTGTCATTACCATTTATCCTGATTTTGGCTATTTGTTTCAGCTAAATATGCTATGGCAATCATAGCAAGTTATATTGCAGACAGGATGCGCAAATCTGGAAGACTTTCCACCACAGTGATCAGAAAGATGTTCACGACTTTCGCGCTACTGGTGCCCGGATTCATGATGATAATCCAGGCCATTTGGGGACGAAACGTGGGCCTGTCGGTAGCAGTATTCACAGGCGGGTTGTTCTTCAATGGCGCAGTAACGGCCGGTTACTTATCTAATGGATTAGATATAGCGCCCAATTTTTCCGGGACAATCTTCGGCCTGGCCAATACTCTGTCTTCCTTAGGTGGTTGGGTGTCCACGAAAATAGTGGCCATTCTCACAGAGAATAACCGTACTTTCGATAGATGGAGGTACATTTTCTGGATTTTGGTGGGAACGTACGTGTTCGGTGCCGTTTTCTATTTGATATTTGGGACGGGAAAATTACAGAAGTACAATTCTGTACAAGAGACGATCTTAGATGGAAAAGAATTGAAACCGCTGAAAACTAAGGCTGAGCTAGAGAAAGAGAAGGAAATTATTGCATGACCTAATGTGATATTTATTGTTGAACATGTGTGATAAGTATTCATAAAAAATGTAATTTTTTATATAAAGTACTGCCAAATATAAACGATTTGAAGATAATAAAGAACAATGAAGTTTCATCATGTTGATTCATTCAATTTATGACAAATATCTAGCTTACGTAAAAAGTATCCTGTACAACTAGCATGATGACATTCAGGTTGCCAGATATGAGTTTGGTTTGTCTCGTATCTGTCAGGGGTTTTTTCTGTTGAAAACCCCACGTTGGGCGCCATGTCGAAGTTTATCTTCCACTTCCTGAAACTTTTCTTATGGGAAACCGTGAAAACATCCTTCCGATGGATAAGACCTCATATATGGAATGATAGGATTGACAAATGCGCTGGAGGGAATGTCGCCGAGTGGCGATCATGCTAGCTGTGCGGGTAAAAAGTACCCTGTACAACTAGCATGATGACATTCAGGTTGCCAGATATGAGTTTGGTTTGTCTCGTATCTATCAAGGTTTTTTTTGTTAAAATGCCCCCACTTGGGCGCCATGTCGAAGTTTATCTTCCTCGTCCCGAGACTTTTCGTATGGCAGAGATTATACAGACCATAGATAAACACTGTATATGGCATGAGAGGCAACGTCTTTCGAGTTGTGAATGTGTTTCAACAGATGTCGCTGTCTATCGTGGATAGAATATTGAAGCTGTAGTAAAATCGATATTTACTACGTCCATTCACTGGTATTTACATCGTTGCCAAGACTCCTACTATATTGGTAGTGCTAATTTATTATATCTGAGATGACCGAGACCAGCCGAGACGATGATTATTTTCAAGGAGAGTTTGGATTTACGCCGTGACTACTTGAAAATATTGACATTTATTTATGAAATACGAATAATAATTAATTTATATTTCAAAATTACGAATTATCTAGGTACATTAATTATCTATATAAAAGTAAGTCCAATATATTTGATTATTTTCGGATTTCTCTTAGTCCGGAATGGGATATTAAAAAGTATTAAAATTCGTGAAAATTAGAAAATTCAAGATGGCGGATCCGATATGACGGACGATCATGTAATCATGATCCGATTCTATTCAATATTTGTATCTGAGGGTTTGCGGGGTCGGAGATTATGATTCTTTCGACAAAATTAGAGAGTTAAAGATGGCGGAACCAATATGGCGCACAAGTTTTTTTAATATTATGATCCGATTCTATTCAAAATTGGTATCTGGAGGTTTTTGGGGCCGAAGATTATGATCCTTTGGTCAAAATAAGGAAATACAAGATGGCGGAACCAATATATGGCGGACGAGTCTCGTAATTATGATTTGATTATCTTCAAAATTTGTATCTGGGGGTTTTCGGGGTCGAGGATTATGATTCTTTTGTCAAAATTAGGAAATTCAAGATGGCGGACGAGTTTTGTAGTTATGATCCGATTCTATTCAATATTTGTATCTGGGGGTTTGCGGGGTCGGAGATTATGATTCTTTCGACAAAATTAGAGAGTTAAAGATGGCGGAACCAATATGGCGGACAAGTTTTTTTAATATTATGATCCGATTCTATTCAAAATTGGTATCTGGAGGTTTTTGGGGTCGAAGATTATGATCCTTTGGTCAAAATAAGGAAATACAAGATGGCGGAACCAATATAGGGCGGACGAGTTTCGTAATTATGATTTGATTATCTTCAAAATTTGTATCTGGGGGCTTTCGGGGTCGAAGATTATGATTCTTTCGTCAAAATTAGGAAATTCAAGATGGCGGATGAGTTTTGTAGTTATGATCCGATTCTATTCAAAATTGATACCTGAAGGTTTTCGGGGTCGAAGATTATGATTCTTCAGTCAAAATCAGGAAAAACAAGATGGCGGAACCAATATATGGCGGACTAGTTTTGTAATTATGATCCGATTCTATTAAAAATGTATCTGAAGGTTTTCGCGGGGTCGGAGATTATGATTCTTTCATGAAAATTAGGAAATACAAGATGGCGGACGAGTTTTGTAATTATGATCCGATTCTATTCAGAATTTGTATTTGGGAGTTTTCGGGGTCGGAGATTATGATTCTTCCGTACAAATTAGTAAATTCAAGATGGCAGAACCAATTTGGAGACGAGTTTTGTAATTATGATCCGATTCTATTCCACAAACAAATTCATCTATTCATTGATCATTTTCGGAAAAGAACAAATGTTTCTATGCACGAAATATTTAATTACTCCTGTGGTTATGAATGAAAGCTGAAAACACCAAATTAGGTACATACAATTACTTCAAACGATGAATATAGTGTCATACACATTCAAAACATGCCCAAGCTTATAGTTTAAGTGTAATAGGTAGGTGTGAGAAACAAATGTAAAAGAAAACTTTCGAATCACTTGGTATTTATTTCAGAAAAAGTCTCAAATATGAAAATAAAGAGATTTAAGTAACATATATCTAAAATGGCTGGCTAGGTCGGAGTCACGTGACTTTCACTAGATGTTAAAAGTAAGAATTTTTCAAATCAATCATTTAAAGTACGCTTACTCGTTTGAATTTCAAAAACATTCACTACGCGAAATTATTTCTTTCCCGATTTTACACATTCCTCTCAAATTCGAATGTTCTATTGCAACATTTAGTTTTTGGTATTTTTAAATTTTCTGGTATGAAACAGTTTTGTCGAAGTAACAACTTTCAAATTACAGAAATTGGGGTGTGTATAATTTGCGGACTGGCTATTTCCAGCAAATAAATCGTTGTTTTAATTGCATATCTGGATTCAGTTTATTGAACTACACGATAAAAAGTTTCTGATTTTTTCACTGACCTCCCTGGGGAGCACTTTAATCGTGTGTTTTTTAATAAAATCTTGCGGACTGGGTTTTTTCGCAAGTCAAATCAATTTTACCAAAAATAGATTTATCTCATGAAAATACACGATGAAAAGTTTCCCGAAATTTTTTTCTAGCCCCCCTGGGGAGCACTTTACTCGTGTGTTTTTTCATAAAATCTTCCGGTATGTTTACATTTTCATATTTCAAATATGCGATACTGACAATACTGAAAAATGTGATATTATTTCTGTTGTTACCAAATTTATTTATTTTTGTTTTGATGTTATACATTTTTTATGTTCTGGTTCCCACGAAAAGGGAAATCCTGTAATCGAGCCTGTAATGTTCAGAGAACATCGTGAGAACCAAGGGAAATAAGGTAGGAATTGGTGTTCTCTCTCTCTCTCTCTCATCTATGATAGGATGTTTTTTTTGTACCCTATTTTGCTTATTCAAATGACGCCTCATCAGCGTCCGCAAGATTTTATGAAAAAAACACACGAGTAAAGTGCTCCCCGGGGGGCTAGGGAAAAAGTTTAGAAACTACTCATCGTGTATGCTCATGGAATAAATCGATTTTTGAGAATATTGAGATGATTTGACTCACAAAAGTACCCAGTTCGCAAGATTTTATGAAAAAACGAACGAGTAAAGTGCTCCCCATGAAGGCTTGCGAAAAATTTTAAAAAAATTTTAAACCTGTATTTTTGTGAGATAAATCGATTTTTGAGAAAATTGAGATGACTTGACTGGTAAAAATACCCAGCCCACAAGATTTTATGAAAAAACACACGAGTAAAGTGCTCCCCAGGGGGGCTAGGGAGAAACTTTAAAAACTATTCATCGTGTAAGCTAATGGGATGAATCGATTTTTGAGAAAATTGAGATGATTTTATTGTTAAAAATACCCAGTCCGCAAGATTTTACGAAAAAATAAACGAGTAAAGTGCTCCCAGGGGGGCTGGGAAAAAATTTCGTAAACTTTTTATCGTTTAGGTCAATGAGCTCAATCCAGATATGAAATGAAAACAACGATTTGTTTACTGGAAAAAGCCAGTCCGCAGCATTTTTTCCAGTCCGCCAATTATACACACCCCAGAAAATGCGTTCAAACTTGGAACAAATGTGTAAAATCTAAATAGACACAAACTTTCTGAAGACACTGTATATTATATTCTAGAGATTATTTGAAGTGCTGTAATGTTTTCAGTTTTTTGCTTAAAAAAAGCATGATATCAATAATTGATCGTTTCGCATTTTCTATCGTCCAGTAATAGTGCAATGTGAAAATGGAATAGGTAGGTACCAAAAAATGGAAATCGCATTCTTTTGGGAAAAAATCGAATCGGAAAACGAATTAGAAAATACAAGGGCGAGGCTGCTCAAATAAGTGGGACACCACTGTATATAACAAAAGGTCATTTCAAATAATTATTTGTTATTCTCAATGTATCTAGGATGTTCTTTTATATATTCAAACACCTATACAGGGTGTATCTAAATAACACCAAAAAAATATATAAGGGGTGATTTTTGATAAACCTCTCCCCGGAAAAGTTACACCCCTCCGATGTTGATGAAACATTTTTTTTTTCGTTTCATTTTTATTTTTCCTGTAAGATACGAAACTTGGTTAATATTATTTATTTTGTCATTAATGTTTTCAACCCTATATATAAAGTATGCTTAATAGAAGGGTTTGAAATATTAATTCAACCTCTTGATATTTTTTACAACTATTTTATTGGATGAAATTTTGAAAAAACATGGCTGAAAATTTATTTACTAACTTTTTTTTCTAAAAGTAATTTCCAAAACTTCGAAGAATTTGACATCTTTTTGAAAGAAAATTTTTCATCCAAGAAAAGTTGTAAGAAAAAATGTCTTAGGGGTTGAATATTTCAACCCCTTCTAAGCATACCTACTTCAGGAAAAAAAAAACAATAACTCTCTCTGTTATAACTTGAGGTTTGTTGAAAAAAAGTACTAAAAAACTTACAACTAACCACAATTTAAAATCCACTGTTCGGCACGAGTATCACTAGGAACACGAAACATTTGTAAAGTTTCATCGTCTCTTTGGCATATTCCACAATTGAAAAAACTACATTTATTTCCACTACGGTGGTCCTCAGGGCGATTCATGATCGTCAAAGCAGAGAATATCTGGTCACAGAGTACAATACAGTAATAACCAGATAGGTAAACACAATAATGAGAAATAAAAGAGAACAATCGCATCGAAATCACATACAACAACAATAATTCATTAATAAGTAATAAAATGGCAAGATATGTCCAGCCTCCAGGCACCTCCAGACTCCAGATTTAAAAATTATACCTGCTCTAGAGATGAAGGGATAGGCGGCACGTGTGCGAAGTGGCGAAAGGTCGAGCAAGGGTGGCAAGGGGGAAGGGATGGTCGAGCGTGGGGGAAGGGACGGTCGAGCGGTAGTTGTATTTGGTTCGAGTGGTTCGAGACACGTCGAGAGTTCCAAAGAAGATTTGGCATACACGCATTTTGTGAGTCGGGACTGGTCGGGGACTCGGTAGTGTTCGGTAGATACGCGACGATTTTCATGAATGAATTTCGAAGGGCTCCAAATAGCGGGAACGAAACTGGATTTGTGGCTCCATTCCGAGCGCGGCCAGTTTTAACACGGGCGTTGCCTATCTAGGGGAGTGTATAATCTCTGCGTATGGGAAACCGTGCTAATTGTGCGGTTAAAAAGTACCCTGTACACTAGCATGATGACATTCAGGTTGCCAGGTTGGTTTTTCTCGTATCTGTCAGGGTTTTTTTTCTGTTCAAAAGGCGCAAGTTGGGTAACCCTTTGTCTAATCTAGGAAATTTTGTCAATCCTATGATTCCCTATATGGAGTCTCACCCATCGGAAGGAAGTTTTCACGGTTTCACATACGAAAAGTCTCAGGACAAGGAAGATAAACTTCGACAATAGAATATAACCAGCAGTCGACAGCAGTTGGATCGGAAGTGGACCAGAAGTGGGATTCATGGTGGATTTATGCAACAGTTTCAGTAATAAGTTGCAATTCTTATTAACTTTGTCATTAGTCTTGATATTTCAGTCACAAAAGTATTTTTTAAGTCTCAGAAAGTCTCCTCGAATGTTGCCCATAATATTCATCTCTTTAAACTTGGAACTTGTAACTATGACTCAATTCGAAAATGTTTTAGTTCCAAAATGTTGAATGTTATTCATGATTGTTTTTCAACCGCGCAGTCACTGCCGCTATTACTTATCCAATAATGGATTATAGATATAGCGCCCAATTTTTCTGGGACAATCGTTGGCCTGGCCAATACTTTGTCTTCCTTAGGTGGTTGGGTGTCCACGAAGATAGTGGCCATTCTCACAGAGAATAACCGTACTTTCGATAGATGGAGGTACATTTTCTGGTTTTTTGGTGGGAACGTACGTTTTCGGTGCCGTTTTCTATTTGATATTTGGGACGGGAAAATTGCAGAAGTTCAATTCTGTACAAGAGACGATCTTAGATGGAAAAGAAATGAAACCGCTGAAAACTAAGGCTGAGCTAGAGAAAGAAAAGGAAATTATTGCATGACCTAATGAGATATTTATTGTTGAAAATGTAATTTTTTATATAAAGTACTGCCAAATATAAACGATTTGAAGATAAAAAAGAACAATGAAGTTTTTATCATTTTGATCCATTTAATTTATGCCAGCTTACATAACAATATGTTGATTATATATTTATGTGGAATCATAGTGTCGCCGAGTGGCGATCATGATAGTTTTGCGGGTAAAAAGTATCCTGTACCACTATCATGATGACATTCAGGTTGCCAGATATGAGTTTGGTTTGTCTCGTATCTGTCAGGGTTTTTTTCTGTTAAAAACCCCACGTTGGGCGCCATGTCGAAGTTATCTTCCTCGTCCTGAGACTTCGTACGGGAAACCGTGAAAACTTCCTTCCGATGGATAAAACTCCATATAGGGCATGATAAGATTGACAAATACGCTAGAGGGAATGTCGCCGAATGGCGATCATGCTAGTTAATACCCTGTACAACTAGCATGATGACATTCAGGTTGCCAGATAAGAGTTTGGTTTGTCTCGTATCTGTCAGAGTTTTTTTTCTCTGGTAAAAAGCCGCAAGTTGGGTAACCATTTGTCTAATCTAACGTATTTGTCAAACCTATCATGCCCGATATATGGAGTCTTATCCATCGGAAGGAAGTTTTCACGGTTTCCCATACGAAAAGTCTCGAGGACGAGGTAGATAAAACTCCGACAATGGGATATAACCAGCAGTCAGCAGTTGGATCATAAGTGGGATCAGTATAAGTGGGCGATTCATGGTGGATTTATGCAATAGTTTTAGTAATAAGTTGCAAAATGGGAACTTGTGATTGTGACTATGACTTAATTCCAAAATGTTAAATGTTATTCACGATTTTTCAACCGCGCAGTCACTGCCGCTGTTTTATATCCAATAATGGATTATAGATATAGCGCCCAATTTTTCTGGAATAATCTGCGGCCTGGCCAATACTCTGTCTTCCTTATTAGGCGGTTGGTTGGGGTCCACGAAGATATAGTGGTCACTCTCGTGTTCGGTGCCGTTTTTATTTGATATTTGAGACAGAAAAATCATAGAAATTCAATTCTGCACAAGAGACGATCATAGATGGAAATGAATTCAAACCGCTGGAAACTAAGGCTGAGCTAGAGAAAGGAAAGGAAATTATTGTATGACCTAATAATGTGATATTCATTGTTGAAGATGTGTGATGTGTGATAACTATATACTCATGAAAAATGTAATTTTTTATATACAATAATATTGCCAAATTTAAACGCTTTGAAGATAATAAAGAACAATGAAGTTTTATCATGTTGATTCATTCAATTCATGCCAGATATCTATAGCTTACATAACAATAATTATGTTTTTTCTGTGACGGGAAAAAAGTTTGGCATTTCATCTCTGTTGGCAGGTTATAAAATGTCACTTTTCATAAATTACTTTTTTCCCGTGGGAAAAAAGTGAGTACTTTTTTCCCCGGATATATATCACATATATATATACTCTGTTAATAACTTTTGTTGTGCTATAGTTCCGAAAAATGAGTCAATAATACCGTCTCCGAGAAAGAACTGCAAGTCCTTTCTTCCATTCGACTTCGCGGTTTCGTATATTACTAAACAACTACTGAATTCGCAATTTTTCAAAATCAAATCACAGAATTGAACTGACAGAAGTGACATCAGATATTTGATTACTTCAAAATAATGATAAAGATGTCTATAAAACGCAGGTGTCCCTACTGTTAAAAACTTGAAATTTCACGTCGATAATTTTCAGATTTCGAAATAATGTAATATCTTCTCGATATTGATTCGTCCTACCTTCTGTCACAGAAAAAAATAGTGTATTATACACGGGAAAAATATTAGATTTTAGCTCGCGGTTTTTTGTCTCCCTCCGCTACGCGTCGGGAGACAACACAACCTGGAGCTAAAATCTACTACTTTTTTCCCTTGTATAATAAATAACTATGATTATATTCATGTGGAATCATATATAGGATATATAACCAGAAGTGGTAGGTCATTGTCGTTCTAGATGACAACCTAGTTAGGTAGTTAGTAGGCAGGAGCTATAATACCTCCTCACACTAGGTCTCTTACTAGATTTTCATTTAGATCGACAATGGGTATATAGGTATTCATGGTGGTTTTGTGTGATGGGATGAAGGTCATAAGATATTTATTTTCAGTTGCAATGCTCATAAACTTATTGTCATTAGAATCATTAGTCTTGACTTGTCTTGATACACTTTGTCATAAGTCATAAAGTCTTAAAAGTTTCAGTCACAATCAGTCTTGAAAGCCATAAAGAAAAGTTGTCCAGTGTATATATACCCTCATCTCCTATCATGCCTATAAGACATGAAACTTGAGTTTCATTGTAACCGAGCTTGTAAACTTTAATTATGACTCATTTCGAAATATAAATAAAATGAAACTTCATATATGATGACTGATGAATGATATATGAAATATAATTATTTATTGATCAATATTTATTGTATAGGTCGGAGGAGGATCCAGGCGGGGGGTCCTCGACATCACCATCACAGTAGGGTATACTTAGTTCAGTGGTACTACACAGTTCACACTCCTCTAGTTCCAGCAGTAAAGTCTTAATTCTGAAAACATTTTCAACACAAACAATTTTGAAAAGAGGGAAAACGGTTACTTTTGAAAACAGGCAGAAACGAAAGAAACGGAAATCGGAAGGGAAGATGGAAGAATGAAATGGAAAATGGAATCTACAGGACACTCGACTTTGACATATGACATGGAACAAAAACTTAGTTGGACATGATTTCTATGACAGATTTGACATTTGACTGTTGGTTAGCATCGGGAATCGGCATCTTATTTTCTGTCCTGTGTTCTGTTTACTACTATTAATTCTCTTGTGGTGGTGTGCTAGAGTAATTTTTTTAATTTGTTGTTAATCAAACAATTCAATCAATTATTGTCCATATAGAACTTTGAGACATTATCAAATATTTCCACAGTTGTACTTTGTGATACTTCGCAGAAGTTTGTTATAAATGTAAGTGTTGAAGCTATCTCCAAAACTCTTTTCAATTTGTTTCCTCATTGGGTTCCTACATTATTATATCACCCATAAAAAATATACCTTATTCCTTTTACTTCATTCTCAGGGCTAAACCAGGTACTGATTCTGAGGTTGACAAAAAGGACAAAAAGAAAGAAAGAGGAAGAGATCAGAAAAAACGTTCAGCATCTGGGTCTAGCAGTAGTGCAAGCAGAAGCAGGTATGTAGACGGTTTCTTTTGATAACTTACATTAAATATTATCTAAAAATTATCAATTTCAGTTCATCAGAGAGCAGTTCATCTAGCTCATCTAGCAGTTCTAGTTCTGGAACTACCACTAGATCAAGCAGTTCCTCCTCAGAATCATCTTCATCCAGTAGCAACAATGAAAGAACCAGACCAAAAAGAAGGTACATGTAATAACCCTAGGTCCACAAATACATGTTAGTACTGATTATGAATATCAATTTTTCAGGTCTAGGTCTGCTACTAAGCCTGTGAGTAAAAGCAAGGATCACAAGGAGAAGGAAAAAGAAAAGGATAAGGACAAAAAAGATGATAAGGATAAAGAAAAGGTTAATGCTAAGAAAGAGGAGAAGGACAAAGATAAAAAAATCTCATCTCCTGTCAAGGATAAGGAAAAGGATGATAAGAATCACATTCATACTAGATCCAGGTTAGTAAACAAGCATTTTCAGTTTTTAATGATAGAAACAATATAATCTTTGTGTAATAGCCCTTTTCAATGATTCATATCACAATTATTCTTTTATTATTCACCTTAAACATACATACATAGTGAGGTATCCATGAAGTACCCCTTTCATGTTGTTAGATCTTGAATAGTTTGCTACTTGAAAATTCTTCAATGATCATATATTTTTATTCAATCAATCATTTATTCCAGTTTATTCCTGTGATCACATTGAATATGATTCAAACAACAAATAATATTGAAGTATTTGTATAGTACCAACTGGTATAAGGTTCAGGTGGACTTATGCAGCAAATTTAACAATTATCAAGTAACATTAATCAATTAACAAGTGATGATAAACCAAATTAACAATTGATGAATTAATAGTAGGCAAGCACACATGCCCTAAATATGAGCTACAAAGAAATGACCTTACAAATTCCTTGTTTACAATTCACATAAGGAGCTGAAATTTCGAATTTCATAATGTTTCCTGATCTGGAAGAGACTGGGTTACTTTTATTCACAATTATTCTGTTGATTGCAATTGTTTTATGTTGAACCAAATTTCATAACATCTGTCAGATATCAGGTCTGACCAATCCATGTTTTCTCTACCCATTTAGCTAGAGAAGAAAACCTGGTTCAATCAAAGTAAGAAAGTTGAAAGTTGGCCAACTTCTTACTTGTTACTTATAAATTGATAATTGTTAAATGTCTGCATGAACACTTTCATTGAAAACAGAACGTTCAACTTTTAATTGCTATTTGTTAAATGATGAATGTTATTTGATAACTGTTAAATGTCTGCATAAATCCACCTTTATTCATGAATTATTCTTGATTGTTGAGTTTGAGTGAGAATAAATTGATGCTAAAAGTGACTAATTACCAAGGTAATTAACATTGAATTTTCAATTCCTAGATATATTATGTCATGCTCATAAATAGCAACTTCACTATTGAATTTTTTGATTTGTCATTTTATTCAAGCTGCTTAGAAAGTGGCTTTCTTCTGACACTTAATCAAAATCCACAGTGACATTGGGTGATCACAAAATGATGGAGTTTTCAATAAAAAAATACACAAAATTGGTTTTATAACATTTGGAAAAACAATTATATGTTTAACCCTGCAGCAAATGTACATTGATTGCCTTGGCTGAATTCCTAACCTCACTATGCTCCACTATGAACTATCATATGTGGCAGTCAATATACTACTTTGCTACCTAGTAAAACAAATAACTATTATTTTTTTCACTCAAAATTGTCTGATTTGCATTTTCAGTTTTCTTGTATCCTTCTGAAGATATATCATGTTTTTTAAAGATAGTAGTTGCCAATTTTTCTATATTCTGGGATGAATTTTTTGTTTCAATTCAGTTTCCAACTCTCTATGTTATCTTATATGTGTTTCCTAAATTCTTCTCATTTTTTACTAGTAAACCTTGAATTTTTGAATGTTCTTGAAATGTTTGATTATCAAGTATCTTTTATTCAAAATTTGTTCCAAATCAATTTAATTTTCTTAATAATATTCATTCTGTTTATCAATTTATTGTGGCTCTTCATCTCAATCATAATAATTATGTAATTTTGATCTTAATCATTAAATCTAAGTGTATCAGATGAAAATTCAATATACAGGGTGATTCAAAATTCGATGTAAATATTTCAGGGACATATTGTTTGGATCAGAATATTACTTTTTCTTTATATAAACATTTGTCCTTAAATGCACCCCCTCTCCCAAGATTAGATAGATAGATAGAGTTTATTTAACTATGTTACATACAAGTATGTTTATAGCAGGTCAGCAGGGCAAGGGAAAAGTAGCACAGTAAAGTATAAATACTAACATATTAAAATACAATATAGTGGTAATTTTGAAAATGTGATAAAAATAATTAGTATCTGTAATATATATCAAAGAATTACATGACAAACGTATATGATATGATAAAAAATGACAAGTATCAATAAAATAATTTGAAAAAAATCACATGAATAAATATATAAATAATAAGATCAATTAAAAAGTTATAAAAACAATGGCAAACATAAAACATAATTGTCGGATCGCTCCGATTTTAATGGGGTTGTACTCTACACACTAGTTGAATTTATACCACATACCTATCTCATATTGATCATTAAATGTATAAATAGTATTTGATGCAATTGTTCATTATTTAAAATTATTGAATATATATGTTTTTCAATAATGAAATTCGGCACCTTCGAAAAACGTCAGCTTCGATAACTTCATGAACAAACCGAACAGAAAGTTATCTGAATTTTGGCTTATGCATAAAAAGTACGACCACATATTTTGACGCTGCCAGATTTGTAACTGGTAATTACCTTATGAGATTCAATATGACTAATGACAACAGTATTCACATTCACAGAAGACAATAGTTCGACCTGGTCCCTAATAATCACTTATTGAATACTTATATACTAGCAAGATGCTTGAGTAGCAATAAAAATATTCTAGTATTGCTAATGATGGTCGAGATTTTATTTAAACCCAAATTATTATGTGGCTCTGGCAACAGCATAATGCCTAGAGTTCCCTGAAATACAAGAAGAGAAGAAGTAGACAAATTACATTGTTAACCTAACTTCCTAACGTCAATTTCTTCTGTTACCTTCATCTTCATCCTTGTTTCGTCTAGTCAAGATGCGAATATTCAAAGATCCTCTTATCTGATTCTTCAGTTGTGTGTTGTATTCTCTGTTATCTGCAGTAATTATTCAGTTCAGAAAATTCGCTAGAGTCTAGGGCGAGCATTTTCTGAGGGGGAGAACTTCTTTCATATTTTGATTGAAAAGACAATCAGAAATATTCTTACACTTGTCTTACAAAACGGGGAATATGTCGAATTTTTTCGTTTTCCCGCGTTTTTCATGTTACGAAATATGGTGAATTTCAATAATTATTCTAAAAATGTACAAAGCCCTGGGGAAAAACGGTTTGCGAAAGTGAACTAGTTAGAATTAGTTCTTCAAAATATGAAATATAATTTTTTACTGAAACAGGCAAACAGGCCCATTGCCAAAAGATCGAGATTCATCTGCCCTCTCATCGTTTGGAATAAAGGAACGAAACAACTAATCTGAGCGCTCCGACATGAATACCGAACTTACCTTCTGTAAACAGGATTTGCTCTACTCACCACGTTACATCACACCCTATTCTTATCCGGAACGCCCTGCAGGTCGAGATCACCGCGCAAACCGCAGGTGATGCCTTATCCGCATTAAACATGAGCAAAATAAATTCAATAACTCGTTTCAATTACTCTGAGCATCACACTCTGTTCTTATTTGGAACGCCCTCTAGGGCAGGCGCCGTTCGCCCATACCGCATCCCACCAAGATGCACATCGGGAGATTGACGCGCACAGTGAATAAGGAGCACATCGCCGAGATATTCGACAGTTCGACACGTACGGTGTCATCAAGCACGGATTGGACATATTACAAGTTGCTTAAAAATTAATAATGTACTAGGTACAACATGTAGTGATTGTAATGTGTGGATATAAACCAATGAACTCAATACAACTGGAAGGGACCCACTGTGAACGACGAGTGAGGCAAAAATATTTGTCAGGCAACCCGCAGTGTTTACGGATACCTATCTCTCTCTATCTTGTGTTGGTTAATGGGAAGCGCTCGCATAATTTGAAATATTTTCTCGTTTTTTGCTTCTATTTGAAAGTAAACGTGATTAAATAAAAATATTCATTTAGGAAAAAGGATAATGTTGTAATCAACTATCATTAAAAAATTATTACTGATTTTTTTATTGACTTTGAAATTAAATTTCAATCTCACTCTCACAGGATGGGAAGTCAAATGAATACAAAATTGAAATTATATATTTATTTTTATTCAAATGTCACAATATATTGTACAGGGTGAGCGAAGCACAATGTCTCAGAACTATCAGAAGGAAAAGAAAAACGATAGGAAAAATTTGAAAAGAGGTTATTGAATGGTATTGAGTGCATTTTGAGCATAATTTCCATAGGTTCCTATTCCTTCTTCCTTCTTCTGTCATATTTGAAATTTTTAGGTCTCTCCTTATTACGTTTTGTCTCAGTGTCTTCACTTTCCTCCTCAATACAATATATTTTATTGATAAACCTCGAAACTTGGGAGCTAGAAGTGGTAGGCAAGTCAAAGTCAATAAAATGGGAAACTTCTTCCTTTGGACCTAAGTTATGAGCGTCCATAGATGCATCCTGAAAACAAATTAATAGCTAGTTTTTTTTTTTATTTTAATGAGGTGAAAACATACTTTTTTTTCATTATTAATCAACTAGGTACCTATGAGTTTTCTTATTTTCCTGGGGGAATCAGCATTTTTTGGTAACAAATGCTGAGGAAATAAAAAATATACTGGGTACAGCATCTGCTTTAAAAAACCTAGCTGTACTTGGTATGCCTAAATAATCTGTTGTCAGGAAATGCTCCCCACAGAGCTTGCTGCTTCTATTTGGAGTCCAATTCTCTCTACGAACTGCCTTTATCCATAATTCGAGAATGTCTGGTCTTTTGAATGGAAAGCTGCAACAAATAATATTACTCAATATCAATATGGAAGTATTTACCTTTGACAAATAATATAGGTATAGTTTTTGAACATATTCTGAGACTGGGAACATTGTATACCTAACTGGATGATCATTTCAAGAACTATATTTTTCAAAAATCTGAGAACAATATTCAACTTACCCATGGAATGCCCATTCCCTTTTATTTTGTTCGTTCTTGCATCCAAAGGCGACACAATAAATCACCATTGTTTATCAATATTAATCACAAACCTTCTCAACAATCAGTTCATCAGTGTTCACAACAACAAATTCAGTCCTTTTGATACAACAAAACACGCCAAATGAATAGATATTTCACCTCGTATTTAGCATAAACGAAGACAATGAACTTATGTCTTCACTTTCTTGCCTGTGTAGATGAGAGAAAAAATTCCTAGCTACTTTAATTATTAGATAAAAGAAAATGTATACACCAATCCACCATTAAACAACACGAGTTGGAAGAGGACAGGTATCCGTAAATCATGCTATCTCTGTTGCAGCTGCCCCTGACACACTTTGTGCTATTCGAGAGAGCGGGCGTATCCCTTCCAGTTGTATTGAGTTCATTGATATAAACAAAGGGGGTATAATTTTATTCAATACATATGAAAACATATCACAATATATCAAAATCAAGTGGGTGATATAAATCGGAATAAACGAACGGTTTTGATCGCTATCACAGACAGAACTGTCAAAAGTATCCTTGTTTTTGTGATTTTTTTTTTTTGGAGTAGATTCAATAACAAACTTGTGAGTTCTCCTCCTGCTGTATTGAAGGAGGATTTCAAGTTATGTTTTGAAGACTATGAAGATGGAGGATAAACAATAATTCAACACTTAACCTCACACATTCAGATTCATCGATTCGCTCGGTCGAAAATTCATGAAGATTAATGTTGGATCGCTCCAATTTCAATTGTCGAACGGTTGAGATTCACCTGCCCTCTCCTCGTTTGGAATAAAGGAACAAAACAACTAATCTGAGCGCTCCGACATAAATACCGAACTTACCCTCTGTGAACAGGATCTGCTCTGCTCACCACGCCATATCACACTCTATTCTTATCCGGAACGCCCTGCAGGTCGAGATGCCGTCGGGAACCGCAGGTGATGCCTTTTCCGCAGTAAACATGAGCAAAATAAATTTATAATAACTTTTCAACTAGTTACTTTGAGCATCACACTCTTTAGGTCTGTTCGTTCGTGTTGCTGTACTTGCTCTGTCTCTGTTCATGGCATAATGTAAACAGATAAAGTCATAGAAATAAATTAAGTTTAGCAGGTAGAGCAAACACAAACGAATAGGTCTTATAGGTCTGTTAGTGTTGCTAGATAAGCATAGTGCACGTCTAGTAGAAATGCGTATGTTCATTTGTGTCGAGCATTTGATCTTAATGTGTTCGTTTGTGTAGAGCAAATTGCTGTAGATCAAAAAGATCAAGCTAAATCTACTCAGCCAAAAATGGCCAAAAACAGCAAATTGGATTAAAAACTACAAACATTTCGAAAAGGTCAGAGTTTCACCAACTAGTATCGTTTTAGACACTTTAGTGAGCGACTTAATGAATAGGTAATGAATATTATGTTTCAAAAACGAATGAAGAAAATATAATATTTTGGAAATCTTGCATTATTGTTCTTTCAGAGGGTGGTCTAGTTAGGCTAACTGAAAGCATAAGAGATGCAGCATAGAGGCACTGAAGACTCTTTATAGTCTGGTGATACCCAAAATGGAGTACGGTTTCCTTATTTGGTTTGTTGAATACCAGTCCACATTATCTTCGCTGGAAAAAATTCAAAACAAATTTTTGAGATTTATTCATTATAAGAAATATCGCTTACGTACAGATTATAATACAGTGAGAACCATACATCTCAGAATAGTATATTATGTAACAAGTGTTATAAACGTCCTTTTAGTAACGAGTATTTTAAGCACGAGCGGAGCAGAGCGGAGCGAGTTTTTGATAAACGAGTATCTAGAAGAGTTTATAAACGCGTTACATACTATGCTTTTTCTACGAACTCCGAAAATAACATTAACATACCTGCTATTCCTGCGAACCTACAAAATAATTCGAAAGGAATGGGAACAGTTGACAGTTAATACAATTGACAGGCCAGATATGTCCCAAATTACTGGAGCTGTGTTTAATGAACTGTGTTGCCATGGTAACGTGTTTAAGAAATCGTGTTGCCATGGTAACGTGTTTAATATTCTGAATAAATCACAGATCGTCAATCCGTGATTAATCGATCATTTAGCGTGGTACTTATTCGTACGCTAAATGCATTTCGTTGTAACCTCATAGGTCTGTTTGGATATAAATAAATGAATAAATAGATAAATAAGGATTGATCTACTTTTGATGTCTGTACATTTCATGTCAATTTCCGAATTCTCATAATTGGTTATCAATCCCAAAAATATTTGAGATTGAGTCAAAAGTGTTCGATCTGCTTTGTGACGTCATTGATGTGATTATATCGGCCTACTCTAAGCATCGCCAAGGACACAAATGAACATACCTTATTCTTATCCGGAACGCCCTGCAGGTCGAGGTCTCCGCGCAAGCCACAGCGCAGGCGTCGTTCCCCCACCCCGCGTCCCACCAAGATCCACATCGGGAGATTGACGCGTACGGTGAACAAGGAGCACATCGCCGAGATATTCGGCACGTATGGCGTCATCAAGCACGTCGAATTCCCCAAGGATCACACGCACGCGCATTTGGGCCGGTTGTACTGCTACGTGGAGTACACGACGGCCGACGAGGCGGAGAACGCGATGAAGCACATGGACGGCGGACAAGGTAATGATAATGATGATATCTGCATTTTATAAGAAATCGCTAAAAGTATTGTATCGGCTCTCATTTGATATCCCAAAAAATGATCTGTATGCAATAATACATTTTCATTGGATGAATTGTATAAAATAGATTCTCTTGAAGTTTATAATATCATAAACAATAATCTGAAACCCAATTTTGTTTTGATAAGAAACTCAGAAATTCATGGATATCACACGAGACAATTAAACTTATTTCATCTTGATTCTGCTATTTCTATAATTGGTCTAAAAAAATTTACTCACTCTGCTCTAGCTGAATTCAATGAATTTCCACATAATATAAAAAATTGCAGACATATTTCAAAATTTTAAATTGAAGTAAAAAAACACATGATTTTATCACGAAATGGATACAATTGAAACTTTGCCATCTACTGATTGGTCCCTGTTGCTATTTTTATGACTTGATCGATTTTGCATTTTTGTTGTTGTTGTTTGTAATCAACTTCCTCATACCAGAATTTTATTTCTGACTGAAAGCTGGTTTCTCGATAAACAGTACACTTTTGACAAACCTTCGAGATTTATGTAATATAATTACGTTCTTATTAGTTCCTGCTCTTCGTCTATTCATTTGTGGTTATGTCTGACTGGTACTGCTTGTCGAGTGTCTGTACTCCAAATATACAAAAACGTCGAAACAAAGGTGTCGAGTACATTGAGGCATTCTAACGTGAACCATCCCCACCCCCACAGCCCAGTTACTTAAGCAATAAAGTTCAGCAATATTTGTAATTTTTTTTTCGTTACGCATTCTGCGACAACAATTTTCCAATGTTGATTTAGGATAATCAAGGAAGGAATGTACTAATCGGAACAATTTTTCCGGACGTCCAGGGCTGGACAGGGGCCAGCAATATTTTACAACTTTTTTATTAGGGATCCTGCCACTTACATATTTCAGAACGCCATTCAGAAAGACAAAGCAAAGAAATGTACAGTATCAGAATATTCAATCCGGGCGTCCAGGGCCGGACAGGAGCCAGCAATATTTTTCAACTTTTTTATTAAGGATCCTGCCACTTACATATTTGAGTATGTCATCCAGAAAGACAAAACAAGGAAATGTACAGTTTGTTTTGTCTTTCTGAAGGAAATTTGTAAAATATTGCTGGCCCCTGTCTGGCCCTGCACATACAGAAAAATTGTTTCGATTAGTACAGTGTGTCCAGTTTTCGATGCTTTTGCATGATATCTCAGTTATCTTTGGAGATAGAACCTTGCGGTTTTCGCGGTCCTCTGCTACTTTTTCGTGAAACTGAAGATGGCCTGATCAGATTTCGCAAGGACTATTTCCGTTTATGAGATACAGGGCGATTTTGAAAATTTATACTTTTTGGACCTTCTCTATATCTACGAAGTTTATCAGCGAAAATGTCAAATTAAGATCTCAACCCATAGAGAATTTTATGCAAAATCCAGTGGCGCACAAAAGTTTTTTTTTTCGGGGTGTGGTTTTGAAGATACGACAAACTTATGATTTTTTAAATTGAACGCCCTGTATTTTACAAGCTCATTAAATTCCTTATTTTTTCACCTTCGAAATGATATATGATGTATAAATATAACATTTTCAAAAATCACTAAAACATTGAATTATAATAGTGGGCTATGGGTTTTTCCAGGGATTTTCATATAAAGAAATTTACAATTGAAGGAATATTTCCTTTGATTGTTCCATGAAGGGGGAAATAACAATTTCAACACTAATTAACTTGCAATTCACAAAACTTAGATACCTGATATCCACAAATATATATAGTAATAAAAAGTTTATAATGTAGAATAATAAGCACCTGATTGAATATTTACTAAAACAATTGAATTTCGAAATTATTCAGTGATTTATTCATTGAATTGTTCAAAATGATGTCCATTTTCCATCACAAACTTTCTCAATACATATTAATCATTGAAAGATGTCTTTGTAATTCCTGGAAAACTGCCTCTGTTGTTGCACAAAGTTCTTCAAGTATGTTGGGCCACTCACTGTATTAAGAAGTATTAAGAAAGTTTGTCAACTGTATGTTAGGGAAAATGGATATCAATTTGAACATGTCAATGAATAAGTTACTGAATTATTCCGGAATTCAATTTTTCTAGTTAATATTTTATCAGGTGCTTATTCTACATTATTAACTTTTTATTGTTATTTATTTGTCGCTATCAGGTACCCAAGTTTAGTGTTTTGTTAATTAATAAGTGTTGATATTTGTTTTGACCTCTCCATGGAAAAATTTGAAGAAATATTTCTTCAATAGGAACGTTTTTTATAAGAAAAATCCATAACCAACTATCAAAATTCAATATTTCAGTGATTTTGAGCAATTTTGAAAATTTTATATTTATTCGTTACATATCATTTTGATGACAAAAAAATAAGGAATTTAATGAGCTTATGAGATACAGGGTGTTCCATTCAAAAAATCATAAGTTTGAGTCGTATCTTCAAAACCATACCCCGAAAAAAAAAATGTAAGTGCGCCACTGGATTATGCGTGAAATTCTCTATGCGATAAGATTTTGATCTGACATTTTTGTTGAGAAACTTCGTGGATATGGAGGGGGTCCAAATAGTATAAATTTTCAAAATCGCCCTGTATCTCATAAACGGAAACAGTCTTGCAAAATCTGATTAGGCCATCTTGAGTTTCACAAAAAAGTGGCACAGGACCGCGAAAACCGCAATGTTCTATCTCCAAAGATAACTGAGATATGAGGCAAAAGCATCGAAAACTGGACACACTGTACATTCCTTCCTTGATTATCCTATTTCATACTGGAAAATTGTTATCGCAGAATGTGTAACGTAAAAAATTGAAAATATCGCTGAACTTTATTGCTAAAGTACCTGGGCTTACCCCCACCTCGTTCCAGTGGACGGCCAAGAAATCACCGCCGCCCCCGTGCTGATCCCGAAACCGCGCCCCATGCCCCCGCGTCGCTCGCCGCCTCCCATGTTGCACGGAGGCAGGCGACCGCCCATGCACCGCCGGACACCGCCAAGATTCCGTAGGCGATCCCCCATCCGACTGGCGAGGAGGAGTCCTCCCAGGAGGCGGCCGCACTCCAGGAGCCCGGCGCAGAGAAGGAGGAAGCACTCCAGGTCGAGCTCGAGCAGTTCCCGATGATTTTTTTGACCAAGTCTTGACGAGTGAACGGAATGTTGCGATAGTGTTTGATAAATGTAAGTTTCATTCTTTCTTCCTCAATAAAGGAAAGTAAATTCGAGAACTTTTTTTATGTTCAGACATGAACACAATGAATCCGGGACTGTATTGTTCAAATCTCAGACTGAATAACAATAAATAGATACCCCAGATGGATTAAAGAAAACGCGAATGGTGGGGATACCAATCGATAGACACCGCAATTCATTCATACCTCAACAATCTTGAACGCCAAATACGAAAATCACGAATGGTGGGGATAATGAACAACGAAAATAGCGCATATATTATAGCAGCTGCAGATGATTGTTTTGATATATCTTGATGAGTAATTGGAATGTTGCCAGACAGTGTTGCATAAATGTAAGTTTCATTCTTGCTTCCTCAATAAAGGAAATAAAGTAAATTCGAGAACTTTTTTCATGTTCAGACATGAATCCGGAACTGTATTGTTCAAATCTCAGACTAAATAACAAATAATAGATACCCCGGATGGATAAAAGAAAACACGACTGGAGGCGATAATGACAAGACACTCGTACATTTGCCTATGGATGCTCAGATTGAATAACATTCGATAGACACCGTAATTCATTCATAAATCATTAAAAAGTATAGGTATGTCAACAGTCTGGAACGCCAAATACGGAAATCACGAATGGTGGAGATAATTAACGAATACAACGAAAACAGCGCATATATTAGAGCAGCTCCAGATGATTTATTTGATCAGGTCTTGACGGAACGGAATGTTGCGATCGTGTTTGATAAATGTAAGTTTCATTCTTGCGTCCTCAATAAAGGAAATAAAGTAAATTCGAGAACTTTTTTCATGTTCAGTCATGAATCCGGAACTGTATTGTTCAAATCTCAGACTAAATAACAAATAATAGATACCCCGGATGGATAAAAGAAAACACGACTGGAGGCGATAATGACAAGACACTCGTACATTTGCCTATGGATGCTCAGATTGAATAACATTCGATAGACACCGTAATTCATTCATAAATCATTAAAAAGTATAGGTATGTCAACAGTCTGGAACGCCAAATACGGAAATCACGAATGGTGGAGATAATTAACGAATACAACGAAAACAGCGCATATATTAGAGCAGCTCCAGATGATTTATTTGATCAGGTCTTGACGGAACGGAATGTTGCGATCGTGTTTGATAAATGTAAGTTTCATTCTTGCGTCCTCAATAAAGGAAATAAAGTAAATTCGAGAACTTTTTTCATGTTCAGTCATGAATCCGGAACTGTATTGTTCAAATCTCAGACTAAATAACAAATAATAGATACCCCGGATGGATAAAAGAAAACACGAATGGTGGAGATAATGACAGACACTCGTACATTTGCCTGTGGATGCTCAGATTGACTAACAATCGATAGACACCGCAATTCATTCATAAATCATCAAAAAGTATAGGTATGTCAACAGTCTAGAACGCCAAATACGGAAATCACGAATGGTGGGGATGATTAACGAATACAACGAAAACAGCGCATATATTAGAGCAGCTCCAGATGACTTAATTGATCAGGTCTTGACGGAACGGAATGTTGCGATCGTGTTTGATAAATGTAAGTTTCATTCTTTCTTCCTCAATAAAGGAACTAAAGTAAATTCGAGAACATTTTTTCATGTTCAGACAGAATCCGGAACTGAATAACAATTAATAGATACCCCGAATGAATAAAAGAAAACGTGAATGGTGGGGATAATGACAGACACTTGTACATTTGCGGGTGAATGCTCAGATTAAAAAACAATCCATAGACACTGCAATTCATTCATAAATCATTCAATAGTATAGGTACGCAAACAATCTTGAACGCCAAATACGGAAATCACAAATGGTGGGGATAATTAACGAATACAACGAAAACAGCGCATATATTAGAGCAGCTCCAGTTGTTTGTTTTGATATATCTGGATGAGTAATTGGAATGTTGCGATATAGTGTTACTTGAATGTAAGTTTCATTCTTGCTTCCTCAAGGAAGGAACTGCAGTGAATTAGAAAACTTTTTTTATGTTCAAACATGAACAGAATGAATCAGGAACTGTAATCGCGGTAGCCTAGGTCATCATCTGACGTTGAGATGACATGAAAACTACGGGAAAATATTCCTAACTCCTGGCTTATATTGAAAGTTAGGGATGTTTTTCCGTAGTTTTCATTTCATCGCAAGGTCAGGTGATGACCTCGGCCACAGCCAATTGTTCATATCTCATATATAATAATATAATCATACGTATATTTTTTCTTTCACGAGAAATAGTTCGAAATTTTTTTTTCCATTGACAGTTAACAAACAAATTGTCCCTCATTCAACTTTCATCACTGCAAACGAAATTCAACATTATGATAATTGTTCACTTGATGGGACAATATAGTGTCTTATAAACCTTGTATAATAATATACCATTGTTATTTTGAAAGAGGAACGGTGATGATATGACCTCCTGCAATATAAAATAAATAAGGACCTTTCAAATACAATAATCAGTATTTTTTTATTCTCAATTCTTCATTTAATTTGAGCCAACATTGTGAATCTAACCTAATAAAAAACAACGATAAATTGATAAAACATCTGAATTATATTGAATAATCAACGATATGTGACAAAATAAACAATGAACATTATCAAATATCAAACGAAAATTGATGACTTAGCCTTCTTAACTCCTGGTGGAAGATGGTTAACGCCATCGCCCGGTGCGATACCACCACATCAACCATAGGCACTGTGAAATGGGTATACTTACCCGTGTTTCAGTAGCTGGTTGATGTTCCGGCCATCCCAACCCAACCCAATTTCCTTTTCCTTCCACGCCAACCTCCCTTCTTTATACAGAATAAGCGATGATGAGTTCTCCTCAAGTAAAATTATCCGGAAGTAAAATACCTCTCCATTCGGATTTCCGGGCGAGAGGTGCTAGAGGGGGTTCACCATCGACTGAAAAAGTCCTCAAGATAGACCTATGTAACATCCGAGGTCTAAGTAAGAACATCAACGAAGTCCATCGACACCTTCAAATTGAAAAGCCAGACATATTGGCTCTTACTGAGACACAGGTCAATTCATCCACCAATACGACCTATCTGCTCTGTCCTGGGTACGAACTCCACACACGTTTCAGATTCAAGGGAGGTCTCTGCCTCTACTCCAAAACGAATCTCTCATGTCAACGAGAAAAAACTTTGGAACCAAATAAGTTTGATGTCATGTGGTTCAAGCTCGATAGCCACAAACAGACCAAATACCTTTGTTGTCTCTACTTATCACCAAATGATCCATCCTATGAAGAGCTCTTCGAATTCTTGTCTCTGAAGCTTGACCAAATTCAACAGAATCATCCAGCAGCAGAAATCATCATCATGGGCGATTTCAATGTACACAACACTGCTTGGCTCGTACACTCTAACAAAACGGATGAAGCTGGGCGACAAGCCGAAGCTTTTGCCATCACTCACGGCTTAGAGCAGCTCATCAAAGAACCCACACGAATTCCCGATGCCAATAACCATTCAGCTAACATACTTGACTTATTCCTCACTAATAATTCAGAACCCTACACTATAGATGTACGAGCTCCACTTGGCAATTCTGACCACACACTCATCTCCACAACCTGCCCATTTTTCATTCCATCAACTGATCCGGCACCCCCACGTCGTATATGGCACTACAATTCAGGAGATTGGGACGGTCTCCGCATGTTTTTCTCCGAGTTTCCTTGGCATAGAGTATGCTTTGACTCTGAGGACCCTTCACAGTGTGCTGCGGAAATATCCGAGATCATCATGCTCGGAATGGACACATACATACCCCATTCTTCAAAAAGATCATCACCATCGAAACCCTGGTTCAACAAAAACTGTTCTAGAACTGTTGCCTTGAAACAAACAGCCTACCATCGCTGGCGCAAAAACCCTAACCTCGCGACTAGAGCAGAATACGTTGATGCCAGAAATAACTGCAGCCAAACAATAGATGCTTCGAAAGAAACATACAATGCCAAGATAAGATCGAAACTCATAGATTGTCCCAATGGCTCTGGTTCGTTTTGGTCCCTTGCTAAAGCGGTCGGAAGAAATTTCACTAATAGTTCATTTCCACCACTGTCCAAATCCGACGGCACATTAGCAACAACATCGCAGGAGAAAGCAAATATGTTTGCAGAGATTTTCGCAGCAAACTCTACTTTAGATTCCCAAGGAAAAGTGCCGCCAGACATTCCACCCGTTGAGAGTCGAATGCCCGAAATCGTCTTCCGTCAACGCACTATCAGACGAATTTTGCTTGGTCTCAAAACGAATAAGGCTAACGGTCCTGATGGAATTCCACCCATTATCCTCAAAAAATGTGCACCAGAATTAACACCGATTCTCTGCAAGTTGTTTACCGTCTCGTACAGGTCGGGTATTTTTCCATCATGCTGGAAGACAGCTAGAGTCCAACCAATCCCCAAAAAAGGGAACAAGAACCTGCCCAACAACTACAGGCCCATTGCCCTGTTATCAGTAATCTCCAAAGTTATGGAGAAAGCCATCAACATTGAGCTCATCAAATATCTGGAGAGCTCGGGAATCATCAATGATAGACAATACGGCTTTCGCCACCGAAGATCTACTGGAGATCTACTTGCCTACGTCACCCATCTATGGCAAGCTTCATTAGAAAAACACGGGGAATCTCTAGCTGTCGCTTTGGACATATCGAAAGCATTTGACCGTGTTTGGCACGAAGGACTCCTCCACAAACTACCATCATACGGCTTACCACCTCAGCTATGCCATCTCTTATCGAGTTTTCTTTCAGGCAGATCGCTTCATGTAGTGGTGGACGGTGTATCGTCTGATACAATTGGCATCAATTCCGGCGTTCCACAAGGATCAATTTTGGCACCAACATTATTCCTTCTTCATATCAATGATCTGTTGGGAGTAACAACTTGCCCCATCCACAGCTTTGCAGATGATAGTACCCTCCATACAGCGTTCTCTTCCAGAATTCCTATTTCTTCCCAGGAAACTAAGAACACACGGCGCAGGCAGGTCAATGCTGTCAATGAAGACCTTGCTGAAATCACAGCCTGGGGAACCAACAACCTAGTTGAATTCAACGCCACCAAAACTCAAGCCTGTATTTTCTCTAGAAAGGCGGAACTCAGTATGCCCGACATTGTAATGTCTGGCACCACCATCCCCACCAAACCCACCATATCTATGCTCGGTATTTCCATCAGCAACACTCTTTCATGGGATAATCATGTCAGATCCATCGCAAAAGCTGCTTCACAAAAACTCGGATTCTTGTTCCGTGCGAAATGCTACTTTACACCTCAACAGCTCCTCATGATCTACAAAGCGCAGATACGGCCTGTTCTAGAATACTGTTCCCACATATGGGGTTCAGCACCGAAACATACGCTGATGCTCTTAGATTCCATCCAGAGAAGAGCCATCCGCTTGGTGGGTGACGCCACACTCACTCGCTCTTTGACATCATTGGAACACCGTAGAAAGGTCGGCGACCTTTCACTTTTCTATCGATACTTCCACGGGAAATGTTCTTCGGAAATCTCTGCTATCATCCCTTCACTAGCAATACCAGTCAGACGAACTAGACAAGCCCAGTCAGCACATCCCTTCGTTGTCAACCTCGAAAGATGCCGAACAGCACTTTATCAAAACTCCTTCATCCATAGAACGGCTAGGCTCTGGAATTCATTGCCTGTGGAAGTGTTCCCAACAACATATAATCTCCAGAAGTTCAAAAAGAATTCCAATACCTACCTCCTATCCCTATCCTCCCTAGGAACGCACGATGTTCTTTGAACATTATAGGGATTCCCTCTCGTGCGCTCCAAGCGATAAAAAAAAAAAAAAAAAAATATCAAACGAAAATTGATGACTTAGCCTTCTTAACTCCTGAGCCGTGCTGAAGAAACTTAGCAACAACGTCTACAAGTTTTACACGCCTACACTCTCGTTGGTGATAAATTGATAAACCATCTGAACTATATTGAATAATCAACGATACATAACAAAATAAACAATTATTATTAAGAAATATCAAACAAAAATTGATAACTTAGCCTTCTTAGATCCTGAGCCGTGCTGAAGAAACTTGGCAACACCGTCTACAAGTTTACACTCTCGTTGGTAGCCATGCTGTCGAGCACTGAGTTCATTTAGTTGACAATGGTGAATTAATGTATTGTTCATATGAAAAAATTCAGGATAGTGTAAAAGTAATGGAGCTCACAAGTGTTTGAGTAGAGACGAGGATTGAGGTTATGTTCTTTATTTTGTTATTTCAGTCAGTAAAGTGAGAACTGAGTAGTTTCTTTGTTCTTCTTTCTGCTTTGTCGAATTTCAGTCCCAATTATACAAAGAAGTAGACTTTGAACGCTCGCCAGTAACGCACAGGCAGGACTCTGTCTCAATGCGACGTTGCCAACTGTTTCAACACGGCTCGAGAATCTCTCCACCTCTCAATTTGGGACCTACTTAGCTGTTCAAAAACTTTCGATCCTTGATCGGAGCAACCTCTCTCTGGCGTTGGCGACGATCTGGGTTTTGAGTTCGGCGAAGGGCTCGATGACGTCGAGGAAGTCGGTTCGTTTCAACTTGAACAGCTCACAGGGTGTCACTGCGACTACTGTCGCGATGCGGGGCTCGTTGAACACCAGCGCTATCTCGCCGAAATGGGCCCCGTCCTCCAGATGACATATCTGATAATCATTACGGACTATAGAAGGTTGAACTTTGGTGAATACAGACGGGGGTGACGACCGACATGAATCACTAACTAGACCGCTGATGTCATCAGATCAGAGCTCATGAACCATTTGCGATAATCACAAAGTGTGCAGCCTCTGGTGTTGAACTTTGAAGCTCCATAAACTTGCAGATCCATTTCGTATTTCTCGAGTTTCAACTACATTATTTATCGCTAGTCGATTGCCATAACAAAACATTTGTCGCTAGCATCGGTTTAAAAAATATAGAAAAAAAAAATCGGTTCTGCTTCGATATTTCACGTGCACCTGGATGGTTTTCAATGCAAAATAAACAATTTTTGATATTTAGATATTCGTTGTATCTATCGGTACTACTCTATGGGCCATTGGCGGATTGTTTACATTGTTTGGTAATGGTTTTTTTGTTCATTTCGTTTTGAGTTCTCAAACGTCCAGCTTTGTTATTTGTCTATTTTCGAACTTTGTATTTTTCAGCGGTCTACTGTGTTTTGATTGAGGACTATATTATCTCTGTTCAACATAAGATAACCTCCCTACCTCTAGTTGAACTTCATATATACCAACATGCATAGGCTGTAAGTTTTTATCATTATTGAACAAGAATTCTCATGAAAACCTGTGTGGAATGTCGATTTCCAATTCGAATATATAGCTGGGATATTTCCCTGATAGTGCATGATATTTTTAAAACAGAATCCAGCAAACTTTTTGGGAATAAAGTGTTCTTTGGAAGGTGAATTTAGGTAAACAGTTTCTACTTGACTTTTTACAACATAATCATCGAAACCCTGATTGATAACATTCTTTACTGTTCAAAAATTCTACTATTCATGAGTAAAGATATAATCAGTTTGAAATTTGTTTGTTCTTTTACCACCACCTCAAGAAGTAGGTATTATATTCATAATAGACATAGGTACATGGACATACATTTGAAAATATACCTATAGGTATGAGTAAATTTTCAGTGAAGTGTAAAGAACAATATCTCATTATGTTCAGACACTTTACACTTTTTCCAATCTTCAAGTTATGAATCCACACCTTTCTCCTACCGATCACTTCCTTGTTTCCCAAATTATTAGTTTTAAATACAAATTTAGACTGATTTTTGAAAGGAATGAAAGCTATACTCGGGATTTTTTTGCTCAAAATGAACAATGAGGTACACAACAATGATGACTCATGTTTTTAAACGTTTATAGAAGTTCTCAAACAAAATTATAGACAATTAAAACAAGACTACTTCTCATACAAAATACACGCAAACTAATGTAAACAAAGCAATCAATGGCCCATACGTTAGTTATATTAGACAACGGTAGAGGGAGTACTCCTTGGCATGAATCGCCTATAGATTGTGAATCCTCGTGACATTTAACGATTTAAACGTTCACCTAGATGGTTTCCACTTATAATTGGAGAGCTTTTTTTTGTCGAAGTAAACTTGACATGTATCAAGAAGAATTTTGTTGCCTGTCAATGCGACGAAAAAAACTGGAGAGTAATTTTTTCTGTCAGTTTTTTGAGTTGAATTAGCTGATGGCAAAAAAATTCGAAGTATAAATGCCAAGTTTACTTCGACTAACAAAAAAGCTAGAGTGTAATTCGGTAAGACAATTTAATACATCTAACATTTGTTAATGGCTAGTTGTCATGCTTTCAAAAGTTAGGTTCCGTTATTGTCGCTGGAAAAGTTAGGGCAAACTTTTTTCGCTGTCATAATGACAAAATCACGCGGCTTGTGGAATTTTTCATGCATGAATTAAATTGTCATAGTTATGGAAAATGGCTTTCGGTTAAATTCCCTGAATTTTTGGTATGATGTAGATTTTGACTCCCTAAGCAAAAGTGTCCATGGGCACAAAGAAATCGGCTGACTAGTTTTCGAGTACAGGGTGTCAAAGATGAAAAGTGAAGCTTTCTGCTTAAAATTTTTAACAACTCCGAGAATTGACAAAACGCCCATTTATTCATGGAATAACATGCCTGAATGATGGTACAATGTCATCTGGATCTCGTATCCATTATTATTTATTAAATACAGGGTATTCCATTTGAAATACAAAGTTGCTACTACTTTCTGGTATAAGCGACAACGCTGCATTGCTGAAAATATTTTAGATCCATAGACCAAGAGCAACTAAAATCTCGAATGATTCTTCAGATGTTGGAATCGGTACGAAAATAACTAAGCTAGAGGAGGGACATTTATGGTGAATTACCTTGTACCATTTCTGTCCTAGATTGAAAGGTCAAAAGTTCGTTTTTTTCTGATTTTTGCGAATGGTTCAGACTTTTTTACCTCTTTTCCCATAGCCGTATATACGGCGACAGTGCCGAAATAAATGAAGTACATGCATGTTCCAGGTGTTCCGGCTGTCACTATCACATCGTCAGGCAAATAAATTTCTGATTTCAGCTGAGAAACGATTTTCATAAGAACCGTTTCTGGAATGCCTTTGAAAAATTGCGCCTTCTCAAGATGAATCTTCGTCACGTGCATCAATATTTCCTAAAAAATGTTTGCTGAATGAAAGTTTGAAATTTGCCAAAAAAAGATGAACTTCTTGTACAAACAAATAGGTGGAGGCGTTTTTGGAGGTGTTGTAAGCTTGAAATATCTGATTTCTCGTGAGTAATTACCTGCTTCAAAATGTCAGAAACCATACTGTTAATTTGGGCTTCATTGAAAAATTCGTTCTGGAACTTGAAATTGAAGTAAGTGAACATTTTTTCTCTTATCTGTATCGGCAACCCTTTGTATTTCATATATTCCTTGAATTGTTGAAGTAAATTATCGTTCTTGTTACTGGCACTCTCGAATTTGTTCCACACCTGCATGACTTCAGCTAAAAATAATCATTCCAAACAATGAAACCAATCCTGGTATGTTGCATATTCCGGAAGATTCAAATGAATGAATATTAGTTTGAAAAACACCATTCGTCTGTTGGGTGATGCCACACTCACCAACTCTTTGACTCCATAAGAACACCGTAGGAAGGTCTACGGTGTTCTACTCATGGGGTCAAAGATTTGGTAAATGTGACATCACCCACCAGGCGAATAGCTCTTCTCTGTATCTGTTTGGCGTCACTACACCTTTTTCAATTGTAGTTCAGAAATCGTAAATTGTAATTCAGATTTCTCTAATGGAATTCAGAAAGTGTCAATTGTGATTCAGATTAGCTGATTGAAATTCAGAAACTATCAATTGCAATTCAGATTAGTCAAGTGAAATTCGGATATCGTCATTTGTAATTCAGAATGCAACAATTGTTACCTATACTACGTTATTTGTAATTCAGATAACTAACATGAGATTCAGAAAATATCTATTGTAATTCAGATTAGTCAAGTGAAATTCAGAAAACTTCAGTTGTGAATCAGATTTTTCAATTGGAATTTTAAAAAGCGTCAATTGAACTTCGGATATCGTTATTTGCAGAATCACGCTATGAGAATAATTATTGGATGCGACAGGTATACTAGTATAGAGAGTATGCTCGATAAACTCAACTGGTTGAACTTGAAGGATACATATTACAAAAATACTATGATCTTCATTCACAAAATGGTTAATAAAATATTGCCTCAGTACTTGTTTTCACATCTAGTTAAAGTTTCCGATGTACATGCATATAACACCAGATCTAGAGACAACTATTATGTGAACTCTGTGTCAAAAAATTGTACGATGAATAGTCTGTTCTACCGTGGTATAATTGAATATAATGCGTTACCTGACGATATCAAGAATATACCTATTATAATAAAGTTCAAATCATCTCTCATCAAACATATAAATGATAGAAAAACCTATACAAAATGACCTCATTCTTGAAATTATTATGTCCATCATATTGTCGTCTTAATAGGAGTGACCAAATTTTGATCAAATTTTGAAATCAGTATGATCATCTATTCAGTATATCTATTCATTAATTGATCATATTTATTATATTATAATTATAATATTAATTTCATTACCTTTCTGTTTGTTATCTTCACAAGGTTCCTGTAATATTTCCCGAGATATTTCCTTCATATGTATGTATTATCTTCATGATAAATAAAATCCTATCTATCTATCTATTTGTAATTCAGAATGCAACAATTGTTACCTCTACTACGTTATTTGTAATTCAGATAACTAACATGAGATTCAGAAAATATCTATTGTAATTCAGATTAGTCAAGTGAAATTCAGAAAACTTCAGTTGTGAATCAGATTTTTCAATTGGAATTTTAAAAAGCGTCAATTGAACTTCGGATATCGTTATTTGTAATTCAGAATGCAACAATTGTTATTCAGACTACGTTATTTGTAATTCAGAAAACTAACATGAGATTCACAAAATATTTATTGTGATTCGTATTAGACAAGTGGAATTAAGGAAACTTCAATCGTAACTCAGATTAGTCTAATGAAAATCAGAAAGTATCAATTGAAATTCAGATATCATCAATTGTAATTGAGAATGTGTCAATTGTAATTCAGACTGATGGATTTATGAAGGTATATTGATATAGAACCAGTGATTTCAGAATTATGGAATATTTTCATTGATGGTCAATTGAAATCAATTTCAATAGTAAAATGGGGAAGTTATAATAGAAAACGTAATTTCCGAAAAAAATATTGCTTTGTTATTTATTATCTACATTCAGTATGCTTGGCTCAACAAGCAAAGGTAAAACTCTATTAAAATTGATATTTTCTGAATTTCAATTGACTCATCTGAATTTCAACTGACGCTTCCTGAATTTCAATTAGCTAATCTGAATTACAAATGACGTAGTCTGATTTTCAATTGACCCGTTCTGAATTACAAATGATACATTCTGAATCACAAATGACCCTTTCTGTATTTCAATTGCCGCTTCCTAAATTTCAATTGACGCTTTCTGAATTTCAATTGATTAATCTTAATTGCAATTGACTCTCTGAATTTCAATGGACTAATCTGAATAATATTTGATATCTTCCGAATTTGAATTTACTAATCTGAATTACAAATGATATTGTCCGAATTACACCTGACGCTTTCTAAATTACAATTGGAAAAGGTGTAGATTATTTTAGCAATATGTTCTTTGAATCGTCTCTCTATATTGCCCTACCTAAACACCTTGTTACATATCATCCAAAGAGTACTTACATAGGACTTACCGTACAAAAAAAGTTGCATAACATATCCAACACACAGGAATAACGAAACGACAGCTATGTTCGCGGTGGATATGAGAGTGTTATCCCCGTGTGAGACGACCAATAAAATCATGGTGGCCTTGTAGAAACGTTCGAACTTGTACATTTCGCTGCGATCAGGCGATTCGGTGAATATCATAAAGTTCATTACTGTGAAGATGGCTGCGTACAACAATACAATAAGCACCAGATACATCAGCACTGCTTTGATGGCCTTGAACCAATAGCTCGAGTAATTCATGTACTGAAATAGGAAGGTTATAATAGCATTGTTCTCGATATACAGTGTGCCCAAGATAAGGATGAAGAGCATGGAAATATCAGTAATCGGTTCTTAGAAACTAAACGTTATACGGAGATTTGGTGAACGTCATTTTGTAGAGGTAAAAAAGTGGAAATGTTGGTTTTTTCGAAACCAAATCGCCAAATTTGATTGTATCTTTTCGAATATATCTGGAAGTAGACAATAGTTTTAGGACTTCCCAACATACAGGGTGTTCGTTTTTCGAGCTTCGCCATGGGGATCTCAGTTATTATAAGAGATACGAGGTCGGTTTGATTAGGGCAAATTTATAATTTTCGTTTTTATTTTTTCAAGCGGAGACCAAAAGACCTAGACGTTTCTGACTGGGACTCCTAAGGCACTTTTTTACAATTCCCATGACGTTTCTTGAAGCCAAAGTTTCAACACACAACTTTTTTTTTTCTTATGGGCGCCATATTGGATGTATACATTTTTGAAAAGCCTTTTTTTTACAATGATGTATCACACGATATTATCGATACTTTCCTGTTGATCATACTTGGGAGAAAGACATTTTCGCGAAGAGGGCTCTGGAAAGAATGCTTTGTTTAAAAAGGCTGAATTTCGACAGTTTATTTGAATTTGGATCTGGAACGTTCACATTTTCACAGAGTTTCATGTACAAATCTGGCCCATATTCCTTTTCATTTCATCTCATACGCTTTGCCTATTCCCATGTTTTTCATTTCTTCCTTAAGATTTCTCCCATAGCTCCGTCTCATGTTTGTCTTGGTCTTCCTCGTTCTTTCCTATTTTGTATTTTTGCTTTCCATACCTGTTTTACCGGTCTTGCATCATTCATTTTTTGTAAGTGTCCCCACCAGCTCATTTGACGTTTTTCTATGAATTCGTGTGTTGGTTGTACCTCTAGTTCTTCTCTTCTTATATTCCTAGTTCTATCTCTTCTTGTTACCCCTTCAACTCTTCTTAGATACATAGATGAAAACCCAAAGTCATCTCCACAACTTTTATTTAATGATCATAGATCATATAAGGGAACATGTTTCGGGCTTATATAAGCCCATCAACTTCTTAGATATTTTATTTCCTTGGCTTGGATTTTACTTTTTATTTTATTTATTTATCTTGTTACTTCCCTCTTGTTTATAAATGACTTGTTCATCGCATAATATAATTAGAGCTTTTTCTATTCTGCTATTTATTTCCTTGTCTTGTCTTCCACTGTCTTCTATGTCTACTCCCAATAAGTATTTAAAGCTTTTCACTTGTTCAATATTTATTCCGTCAATTTGTTCATTTTGTTGGTCTGTTATTATCACTATCACTTCCGTTTTATTTGCATTCAATAATAATAATAATTAAGGAGCTTTATTGGATAGCCAAAAGGCTACCGACCGAGGTCCTACAGCCTGTGTTACACAGTGATTATACATTGAGTTTAAATTCATCATTATTGTATGTACAAGATATACGGAATTATTAAATTTGCTAGTGTAAAAAAAAAAAGAAGAGTCTATTGTGAGGCAAGAATTTTGAAGAAATTTTAGTCTTCTGAATTGATTAAGCATTCCAATAGTGTGTTTTCCGTAAACGTCCCTCTTGGGTTCACTGTCGGATCTCTCTGTAAACACTGCAATTGGATATGGAGAATGGATTCGTTTTTGGAAAACTTCAACGTTAGCTTTTTATTCAGTCTCTCAGAAATTGGTTGCACCCTGGTCAGCCGATATAGAAGTTCGTTTGATGGATGGTGGAGGGGATTTTGAAGGTGTCGGATTTTGGTAATGGCTCTCAGCATAGCTCTTCCTGCTACTTCCAAATTGTTCAGTGCCGTCTTTCTCGTGTTTATGTATATTGGGTGAGCAGACTCAAGAATTGGGCGGCAAATGGTTTTGTAAATTTGTGCTGCAGTTCTTTTGCTAATTACTTTATTCTTGTAAGTTAGGCTTCGAAAATGTTTAGCTCTTGTGATGCACTTTTTTTTTCATCAACTGGGTATGATGGTAAAAGTTTAGTTTTTGATCTAAGTGCACTCCCAGATATTTAACTAATGCCCTAGGTCTCACTACATGATTGTTCACAGTTACCGTGGGTGAATCATTTGATATTTTTTGATTGAAGAGTACCAGTTGGGATTTTTCTGTATTTGGTTTTAGCCTCCACCTTTCACACCATCTCGTAGTGTTCCGAATTGCGTTTTGTACCTCTTCAACTGCTTTTTCAAGTGATTTATGATGACTTATATAATGGCTGTATCAGCAGCAAATTGTATGTCATAGATGAATGTGTTTTGATTTTGTAGATTTTGATTGTTCCAATTAAAAACGTCAAAACAGTGTATATTGTAGAAAAATGTGGACAAGGGTGAGCCCTGAGGGAGTCCTTGATGCGGGTGGAAAATTATTGATTGTGCCTGATGTACTTTTATTTGCAGGGATCGTATTCAATTTCATTCCATATCTCCATATTTTTCTGCAAGTCCTCTTCTTTTTCCGCGATAATTACTTTGTCGTCGGCAAATGCTCCTTCGGATATATCAGTTCTTCTTAGAAATCTGTATCCCACATGTAGTTTTTCACTCTAGCTGTGCATTTCTTAATTATCTCATCGATGTATATAGTCTTAGTCCGTCTTTTGATAAAAAAGTTCCAGATGTTTTATTTTGGTAGATAACGCAATCGACATTTTTTCTGTCCCTTATTATCAACTAAATTAGATGTGGCGCAGAAATATAGAACTAACAAATATTACCTGCCGGTACAATTCCAAGGTCTCCAACCATCGACCTATTCTGAATACTTTGAATATGGAAAGAAGACGCATTGCACTCAGATATGGATTATTGAACTCGTCTATATCAAACAACCATTTCAAGATTTCACAATAAGATGGCACCGAAGAAATGAGGTCCACGAAAAAGTATGTAGCTAAGTAGTGCCTGAAAAAAAAATTTACACATACACTTTTCATATCCAATATCGTGATCTCTCCTATTATTATACCCTGTATCTCAAAAATTGGGTTGATTTGGAGCTATACTCCAGGTGATCTATCCTATCCTCAAATTGAATTTTCTCTCAAGTAGGTGAAATAGTATATTACATAACAAGAGTTGTAAAACGCATATTACGCACGATGCCGCATAGCGGCGAGTGTGTAACTCCACAAGTGCGTAATTGCTTTACAACTCGAGAATTGTACTATACTTTTTCTACGACTACACTATATTTTCTTCTGGATTGTGCAGATATTGTATTAAGGCACAAATAACGAATATCAATATGAAACGTCTACCGTCACTAAGCCAGCTGCATGAAAAGTTACAAATCACAATTTTTGTGTTTGTTTATTGATACATGCATACTGAGACATTTTCCTCAATTCGAACTGAAATCGAGCCGTTTTTCATATCTAAACAGCTTTATTAATAGGTAGTCGAGAACACATTGTTTAAAAATATAAAATTAACATTCATAATGGTTATTTATTTGTAACAGTGCAGCACGAGAGATTCTGTAATCGTTATTAAAAAAAATAAAAAAAAGTTGCTTTGAACCACCGACCTTTGGGTTCGGAGCCAGCGCTTCCAACAACTGAGCTATTGCCATTTCTCACTATTAGAAGATATTTTATAAATATAATATCGAAGATGGATCTTTTTTAATAATTCCTATTATTTACTCTATTTGAAAAATTACCTTCAACAGGAGCATTTTGCAGAAAGTAATTGATCTATTCAGCACTAAGTATCTTTGATTTTTTACTTCGGAAATGGGATATTATGTTGCTATATTGATATTGTGATTGATATTTTAGTGTTGATCGTAACATGGAATATACCTATCGTCCAGAGTGATGATGATTTCATGAAATTTGGTAATTCTTGAAAATATACTGAATGGATATTTTCCGAAAATGACACGGTATTATTTCTAATTCTCCAGTCCAGGAATTTTTGATGTGCTATTTCGTATCATTTACGAGACTTAGCGGGTAGCAACTCATTTTTTACCATTCTAGCTTTTTCCAACATTTCTGGTAGTGTAGAAATAATCTGCTCATCGTCAACGCTTGACATCATTTTTTTAAACTGAAATTGAGTATTCTCAATAGAAAATAATCATATTTTCAAAAAATATAACTTTCCTGATGCTTTCGGTTTCGGTGGATAGCTGGATTGATTGATAAAAAGATAAGTACCTACCCACCTAGCTAGTGACATTAATGAAATTGTTAATTGTTATTGACACATCGCCTAAGCAACAAAAAGTCATCTATCAACATACCCATGAAAACCGTGCGATCGCTCTCTTTACGCACACGTGTGTAAGGAGAAGCTTACTGCCATTGTTTTGTGTACAATATCCATCACTTACAGTAGTAGTCGTAGGAAAAAAAAATTGTAGGTGTGTGTCATTGGAATAAGTTGAGTTTTTGGCAATTTTTCAAAGCGAAATTTTGAATTCGATAACTCCCATGTGGTACAAAATGAAACCATCGACCATCAGAAGTTTGCCTGACTTCCAGGTGACTGTTCCACAAATTTGGTGGAATAATCAGAATTAAAAAATGCATCTGTGTGTCTGCAGAACAAAGTGGTTTTGACAGTTGCTGCAATTGAAATGTCACCAAGAAAAACTATAGGATTGGAGTTCTACAAAGTGATATTCTCACTGTCATAAATAATGTTTATTTTATTAATTTCCACTTCCTTACAATATTCCTCAGATGAGGAGAGTTTGATATGAGAATAGAGTGAAAATATTCTGACCTGTATAAAAATCATATAAGAATAGACTGTCCCCAATTGAGGACATGGTGAGCGGAAGGGTGTGTCAGTGTAAAAGTAGGTACAGTATATGCGAAGTCAGTTGAAAAACTTCCGGTTTTAAGGACAGGATTTGTCGATTTGCTTAACATTGGAATAGGAATGAATGAGATATTTTCTTCTTCTTTCCCGGTATGCAGTCTGTGCAGTCAATGTGGACTGGACAAGCGTTGTCATGCTAGAAACCGCTTCTCATTGGTTACTCCAAACTATACCGAATGTTGATTGGTCAGAGTTGCATGGGCGGCCTTATGTGTGATAAGAATCTTCTAGCCTGTGCTAGGCAGTGCGGTACGGTAATGCGACGGAGATAGGTTGTCTTCATTGATTCTACTCAAAATTCAGAAAATTATTATTTCAATCATAGTGGTTTTGTGTTTCGGTTCGCAATTAAAATATGGCGTTCTGGAGGCCTTTTGAGGAAGAAAGAGCAAGCGGAGTTCGATAAATAAAGACCTACACGTTCAAAGGGTAATTTTGATATCTATTCGCGTCTCAAGGACAAGAATAATGATTCTCCAAAAAACCAACTTGCGAGGAGAATACAGGAATTAACTAAAATAAGCTATACCATCATATATAGAGTTATTAGAACCGGAGAAGTTGTAGATCATGAAGTTAAACGAAAGAGAGTGAGACAAAAACTCAAGAAGCTTGATGTTGCTTCGAAAGAAGTAATTCGTCGAATTGTATATAGATTTTATAATGAGAATGAGGGGTCAACATTGCCAGATATCAGGGATAATTTGAATGAATACGCGGATTATAATTATATAGCATATAGAATCAGTAGATTGCGGGTTCAGCCATAAAAAATTAGACAAAGGATGGTGATTATGGAATCAAGACGCATCGTAGACCATCGGCAAGAATATCTACGTAAAATAAAGGAATACCGTGAAGCGAATAGGCCTATAATTCATCTAGATGAGACGTGGTTCGACACTCATGACGATGATAGCAAAAACTGTAATTTGAGTGGTCCGAGTTCGAGAAGCAAAAGAATAATAATCCTTCACGCCAGCAATGAAAACGGATTTGTTGACAATGCATTGTTGTCGGCCAAAAATATCAAGCAATCCTCTGCCGATTATCACGAGGATAGACGGCAGAATTATTTGAGAAATGGGCAGAGCAGCAGCTCATACCAAATATTCCAGGCAATTCAGTCATCGTTATGGATAATGCGTCATACCATTCACGTCAACAAACGAAAATACCGAGCACCAACACGAAAAAGGCTGATATTATTCAATTCATGGAGAAAAAAGTCATGGAAATATTTCCTAAATAACTGAAGAAAGAATTACTGCAAATGATCAGGAAACAAAATTTCCCGAAGGAATATGTAGTTGATGAACTCTTTGGAGCACACGGCCATACTGTCTTACGTTTGCCCCCATATTACTGTGTTTTTGCCCCCACTAAGATGGTCTGGTTATATTTTATTTTGTTGATTATTTTCTTCGTATGATTTTAAACCAATCAGAACAACGTTCAATTGATTAAGTGAGAAATTCAGAATTATTGGCATTTCCATAGTACTTAACTTATTCATATTGTTACATACATGTTACATACGGCTAGGCTCTGGAATTCATTGCCTGAGGAAGTATTCCCTACAACATATAATCTCCAGAACTACAAAAAAAAATACAATACCTACCTCCTGTCCCTATCCTCCCTAGGAACGCACGATGTTCTTTGAACATTATAGGGATTTCCTTTCGTGCGCTCCAAACGATAAAAAAATACATATTTTGAAGTTCCTTATACTACTGAGAATTTTCATTTAGTTTGATGTTTTATGTTCATTTTATTTTGTTGAGTATTCGATTCAGTTTAATTTTATATTCATATTTCAAATGTGGGACGATAGAGCTATTGGCGAACACCCACTAGAAGAAAACAAGTAACGAGCCATGGTAATACCTCATGGGTGGTCTGGAAACTTACCAATATTCGATACTCTCATGTTCCAAAATGGATATATAGGTAATTTTTGAACAATCAAAAATTCATTCAAAAACAGCTTTTATTTGTGGTAGCGAAAAAAATATTTCACCCGCCGCTGTTAGCTGCGGCTTGTCAAAGGATTTGCCGACATGCAGCCGGTTAAAATTTCGTTTCGCTTTTTCAATTGACTTGGCATAAACTATACATAATTTATTCCCCATCGTCCGTTAATTATATCAAAAAACTCACTTTGCTACTTGGATGGGATTCATGATCGTTCGACTCTTCTCAGTGCAGTAATATCCCATGAAGAATAGATGGATCATGTCGATCAACAGAACGAAATCTCCAGCCAATCTCGCGATGTTCATCTTGCCGAGCACTTCTCGGTTCCGCAAAAAAGCCACACTCAACGAACATACCAAGTACATGTACGAATATACCCAGAAAATGAAAAACTCCCAGTACAAGCTGGAAAAAAAATGAAACGTCGGCCATTGAGGATTTTTGGATGGAAAAAATTCTTGTACAAGTGAATATATACTATAAAGACCTTTTATTTGAGGTGTCACAAAAGGGAAAAGAACATGAAAAAAAAAATGGATAAATACAAGGTGTTTTTGATATAAGTGCACAGATTCAGCATATTAATATGATACAGTCTAAGGAATATTCCCATGATATTAGATTTTTTCTGATTCTCCTAATTAACGAGAAATATATCTCTCACAAAAAAGTTATGTGACTTTATTTGAATGAACTCATTTCGGATTTCAAACCCTCAGATACCTGAAGTCCAGTTATTCTTTCAGCCATAATTTATCTGAGAATATTCCTTTTCAATACAAGGGGTTCAAACTTCAACGATGGAAACGTGTTATTTTTATAGACCTTCATAGATTCGTGATTAGGTTTTTTCAATTCAGAATTTCTTTCCACGTCCTGTATGGTGAATATCAATTTTGCCATACATCCAAAAACAGGATAGTACCATATTCGATATTTAAAAGTTGGGGTATGTCGCGCATACCGCCTAAGGGGTACTCACTCCTTCAATGACATGAACTGATCGAAAAAAATTAAGGATATTGTGTTTTTGCTATGAATCGAAATTCGGACACCTCATAAACTGGTGTAGGTCGCGGTCTTCCTTATATCAGACAAGGAATGATCATCACTCCTATCTAGAACCATTTTCGTGATGAGTGATTTCGGAGTTTTTTTATCAATACATCTCGAAATTAATTTCAATATTTTCATAACCCCAAACAGTCAGAAGCTAACTCCAGATCATGCAGAAAAATCGTCATTATAACATTCAGGGTCGTTGAAAAATCAATATATTTTTATGAAGTAAAAAAATTACTAGAAGTCTAACTTTTCAAATATACCACTCTGTATATTATTGCATTTTGTTATACTACATTAGTAGAAGGCTTTAGCCATTACCAGATCTCCCTCCAAATCAAGACATAAATTATTTTTCAAATTTATAATCTGAATTGTGTTCCAATGAGGAAAAAAATTGTGTTAATTATCAACTGAATTTTTTTTTTTAGTATTAATAAGTATCATTTATTTCTACATTCCCAATCAGCACCAGACATCTTAAAGACGTACATTTTACGACTTACTTACGTCTTTACGTCTAGGGACGTATAAAGTACGTCTTTAAGATGTAAATCCATGTACATCTTAAAGACGTACACGAATTTACGTCTTTAAGACGTACTCATTTTAGGTCGTATCCACGTCGTTCCTCCCATATCGTATAAAAGACGTCTTAAAGACGTACATTCCAGTACGTCAATTCGACTTATAGAACAATAATGTAAGTTATTTTCTGAAGAAAAACAAAATGTCATCTCTTCACGTTTTTTATTTTCAATTGTTCAGTTTTTTCTGATTTTCAACAAAAGTGATGTTTTTGAATTTTTTCGTCCGACATTTTGGAGCCTTCATGTTAGATTCACGAATTTTTACAAAAAAATTATATTCTCCGACCCCAAAAGTCCCATAGTAATCAATTTTGAATAAAATCGGACTATAATCACAAAACTCGTCCGCCATTTTGAAGCCGACATCTTGGATTTTTCATTTTCGACAAAAGGAATTATAATCTCTGATCCCGAAATCCCTCAGATGCCAATTTTTGTATCAGATCAGACCATAATCAGAAAACCATATGTCACATTGGATTCACCATCTTGAATATTGAATTTTGATTCGAATCGGAACATAATCGATGGGAAAATCGTCCGCCATATTGGATCCGCCATTCTGTTTTTTCCATTCAATAATAATATCACAACGAATTGTCACCTGGATAATATTTACTTGCCAAATTTCAAATCAATCGGACGATTTAAAGTGAGTCAAATTTAACTTGCACGTTTTGATTACAAAAAGACACAAGGACATGTTAAAGTAAGTAAAAGCTTGTTATGTGATATAATAGAACAAACAGAGTAACAGAAGAAGTGAATATGGTATAATCATCGAAGTCAAGCAACAAAGAGCGCGGTAAGTACTTGAATGGGTGACCGCTTGTGTCAACCGTTTGATGAAGTTATTTCCCTTTTTTTTTGCTTGTCTGCACTTGTTGCTAACTTCAGTGCACAGGTGAAAATCAACTGAAACTATGTGATTTTTCCGTAATTTGAAAGATCAATTTGAGGTCATGGACCAAAAACACCTAAAAAAGACGTCTTAAAGACGTACATATTAGTGGAAAATGTACGTTTTAAAGACGTCTCTTGGGCGCAATATGTACGTCTTTAAGACGTACATGTCGGGACATAAGTACGTACTTTGGCTGATTGGGTTCTCTCTATGGAAAATGTACAACAAATTGTACAGTGAAAGTTGAGGATAAGAAAATCTAAACTTCTGTTGAAGTTGCGTTTATGCATAGTGGTTGAATCCATACAAATGAAAGAAAATTTTCGATCGTCTCAAATTGTGGGGCAGGTTATACTCACCACCACAAGCAAAACGGGTGCGACATGATCATATAATTGACCAGATGTCTGACCCCCTCGCGTCTGCAAGACGCCCCTGACTTATAGTAGAGCTGCGTACGCGGATGGTCCCTGTTCACCATCGACAATGTAAGCAGCTTGCGGCGCAGATTGATAAAAATGCCGGTGTCGATGATCTGCGCGAGCACGTCCTCTTCCGCATCTGCTTGAAGCTTGCAATCGTGCACGATTCCGGACGGGGATACGCTAGATTTTCGAGGCATTCTGCAATAATTACTACCACGATATTACTACAAAAAACTTGTTATTGTTTTGGGTGTGTTGTTTGTTGTCGATTATGACACCGGTGACATTGACAAATGTATCTCATTGTGTATATAGGGTCATTCCGGATATTTGAATAGATCATGCAGGATATAGCACTGCAGAATTTTATTATAATTCGGAGTGGAAAGTACGAAATATACATCATTTTGTGATGATATAATAATTATATAATTAATATTCAGAATTATACATAATTGAAGAGGCAAGTGGAAGAAAGAGTTGTTACGAATATGAGTCTGTGAGGAAAATAGGTTTTACTAAAGTAAGCTGACATTTTTTTAATGGAAGCTAGTTTAATAATTTGATTAATGCAATTGTGAGGAATAGTTTTAGGTTGATTTTTTATGATTTGCAGCATTTTGCTATCATATCATTTTTTGATAGACATCTGGATTTATGCGCGTACATAACACCTTCTTCCATTTTCCTGACATGTAGACAGTGGTCACCTATTTCTCCTTCTTCCATTGCGTCCTTCTACCACTGTGTATCTGCTCAGATATGAGGAATAAAAACAAATCCTGACGGGGCAAATTACATATGCACGTAACACCTTCTTCCATGACATAACCAAATATGTTAGAACTACACAAACGATAAGACTTCCACAAAATTCTTAAACACACAACATGTTTCGCTAACATAGTAGCTTCGTCAGGTGATATACTGGTACAAGGAACTAAACCAACCTTGGGTTGCTCAACTTTTATATATTCAACTTTCCCAACTTGAAGGATTAGTACTTGTGGACAGGTTCGATAAACGTTCATTTTCGGAAATTAGGCACAATATCTGCATTAAAATACGGTGTACCGGATTAACTTGAAAGGGCTGATAGCAAATACATATTTATTACCTATAAGAAAACAAATTCAACAGTGGTGAACTATTGAGGTCTAATTGATTGTCAAGTAAAATGTCAATTTTTTTTAGTTTTTTTATTTCTAATGATTCAAAATGATTGAGTTTCATTTCTTTATTTTTTACGTGTAGAATTTCGGAATCATCATCAAAACTATGGTCTTCTTCTAATATATGGTTGGCGTATGTTGAATGTGTTTTCTTTTTCAAAAAATTCATCTTATGTTCATGCACTGATTAAACGTACGACCTGTCTGACCGATATATACCTTAGGACAGGATCCACAGTTGAGTTTGTATACCCCTGATTTTTCGAATTTAGAAGTTTTGTCTTTAATATTTTTGATAAACCTTCCCAACGAAGGTTTATGAAATTGAATAACCGAATATTTTCAGAACTTGACCCTTGCTTCTTCCACTTGCCCCTTCAGTTCTGAGATAATAAAGTCAGAATTCTGGATTTTCGAGGCATTTTCTGAATAAATGCTAGGTACCTAAAAATTGTTTTTCCACCACTAGCTATAAAACCTACCATTATTGTGTAGTGTGTTTTTACTACCAAGGTAGTTTTCCATATTTTATGATCCAATAGTCAATAAAGACATAGCCACTTCTGTTGTAATTAACCCGAATGCTCTGTTCTGGTTAGATATTCGCAGAAATGGCACTCGAATCTAGAAGGTAGGTATTTATCGATAACGATTTGTCATATGCTGTCATGGTCATGGGAAAGTATTGAAAATAGGTGCTTTCATAGTGACAATAGGTCCAATTTCGGTTTCACACACCTAAAATGATTGAAATATATTGCTAGTTGTGAAAAAAATTCAATATTAACGGGACCACGGGAACTTATACCCCTGAGCTGAAGCCTCGGGATATAATCTTGATAATGATATTCTTTACTACCTTGGTGTATAAATAACTTTTATTATTGTGGGTGTGTTGCTGGCGATTATGAGACCGGTGACAGTGACAAATGTTACTTGTGTACAGGGTCATTCCAGTATCCTCTATATGAGCACCGAGAACAGCATGGTGGTCGAGAGCGCAATGCCGCTGTGTTCGTAAGGGAACTCCCATCGAGACATGGGTTCGATGTGTTTGGATGCTTTCCTAACCGCGCACAACAATTCAAGTTAGTCCAGGTTTACAGAAATCCATATCTGGTCTATGAAGGTGCTCATACTTACTGGCCCAATGAGTTTGATAGGTCCTCCAAGGGGGAATTGATTTAGCAAACTGTGTTGCGGATAATAGGTATAGAATATATTATTAAAACATATTCCAAAATATTCATAGGTATAATTATTGTTATTTGTGAAAAAACAATTATAAAATATGAGTCGTCCAAAGATAAATTTATTTGATATCAAAAAATATCATTCACTATAGGTACATCATGAAATGAAAATGATTTCGGATATGTTTCAGGTGACACTTCCATATCACATATAAAATGATTTATTTGAAAAAATATCCTTCACTATAGGTATATCATGAAATGAAAATGATTTCCGATATGATTCAGGGACACTTCCATATCAAATATTGAAAAAATATCCTTCACTATAGGTATATCATGAAATGAAAATGATTTCAGATATGATTCAGGCGACACTTCCATATCACATATAAATTGAAAGGCAATGTTTATGATGAACATAAATGCAATCAATCAAAAAATAAATAAAGTACTGCAACCATTTGTCTTTGAAAGCTGGAGCAAATATTATATTTTCTATGAAATATACAGGTTGCTTCCGAAATTGAATAGAACAATGAAATGGGTACAATAAAAGACAAAATAACAAAGCAAAATGAAGGAATAGATTTGTAAAAAATTATTGAATCTTGAAAGTTTGCTTGTAACTTTTGTAACTAACTCACTGATAAAAGGTTAACAGCCAAACAGGAGCGTTTGTTTTCGGCGAGGTCAGAAGCATCGGAAGTATCAATATCTTTTGCATTACTGCCGGACGTTCAATAATAGTTTGAAGATGTGGCATAATAGATCACATTCTTGAGAAAAATTCGGATTTTGGAAACATCCTGTATATTCGTTTGTCTTCAACGTGCTTGAAACGAATAAATGAAGTGGCCAACTGATAAATGAATCAGACATAGGACAGTGAAGAATAGGATAAAAAGGTGTGCCTCAAGAAATCAAAAACGATTTATCCTAGCGTATTTATTTCGGTTGGCCACTTCATTTCACAAAAAATCATCCCATTTGAAATTAAAATAGTAAATATTATAAACCAAGGTACAGAAGAAATTTTTTTGAGCTGAGCTGTATTGGTTTCTAAGATGCTTTAGTATCGAGGGAAATGAGGAAGCGAGTCAATAATTATTGGCTTCTGTACCGTGGTTTCTATATTGGTTTTTCCACTACTAACACATATTTCCAAATACAGGGTGTTTAAAAAAACCTGACTTCCTTGCTAGGGTAGTTAGAACACTGCAAAATAAGTTGGGTTTACCCAGTAAAAAAATTTCGTAACGGCATCCGTTATCAAGATACAAGGTGTTGAAAAAATGATTTTTTTACACATTTTTCAAGATTATGTCGAAACTACTGGCAACATTGTGATGAAATTTTGTATACATGTCTCTTGGAATCTGACACATCGCATGCATTTTTATATCTGACTCTTATAGAGGGCGCTAGTTACACGGTTCGTACCGAGTAGTTTTGAACATAACTTTTTTGAGATTGGATTTTTCAATCCAAATTTGATGTCAACTTTAACATCATTCAATTTCACACCAAATAGGTACTCTTGGTAAAACTCGATACTGTGTTCCGTTTTTGAAATATTTCGATTTGAAAATGATGAAGTGATAACTGTTGCAGGTATAAAGCTATGTATTAGAGTGAGTATTATGAAAAATTGTCACCTATTTATTGAAAACCGAAAACAACAATACATTTCTGATGCAAAATTCATTAATTCAACAATGAATCACAAGAATAACATCGAAATAGATTTGACTAAGAACATGGATTACACAGTTTTGTTGTATCTTGAGCAGAAAGTCTATGCTACATAGGTAAATTCACGTCAAGAGTTGTAAAACATAATTGTACATCACTTAAATAAACTAACAGCTGATCCTCAACTGTTTAGAAGAATAATACATCCTCAAGAAAAGAATATAGGATCGTGTATTCGTCGAAACGTAGGACGTTTTGAACACTTGCTCTAAGTGATTCAATATTTCATGTTTCTAGTCAAATTTCTCTTAATTTTCTACTTATTATTCTTTGTTCCATCAATAACTTCAGCACAACAATAATTTTATTGTTTTTGAATCTGAATAAATAGGTAATTGAACTCAATAAAATTCATTTTATACCAGCATCACCTATTACTCCATTATTTCAAATCGAAATATTCCGAAAACAGAACATAGTATCGAGTTTCACTAACAGTACCTTTTTGGTGTAAAATTGAATGATGTTCAAGTTCATATCATATTTGTATTGAAAAAGCTAACCTCAAAAAAGTTATGTTCTAAAGTACTCGGTACGAACCGTTTAACTAGCGCCCTCTATGAGTGTCAGATATAAAAACAAATTCATGAGATGTGTCAGCTTTCAAAACACATCCATATAAAATTTCATTACAATGTTGCCAGTAAAAAATGTGTGAAAAAATATTTTTTCAACACCTTGTATCTTGAAAACGGATGGCGTTACGACATTTTTTTACTGAGCAAACCCAACTTATTTTGCAATGTTCTACCTACCCTAGCAAGGGGGTTAGGTTTTTTTGAAATACCCTGTATAGAACCATCATATTGTTTGACCTAAAATATTCACTTTCTTATGATAGTTCTTGACAGCTGTCAGATGAGTGACGTTTTACATGAGAATCAAAATCAGAATATTTTAGAGAGGATAAATGATTGTTTCATTATCGACTATAGAAGAAGTGAAAAAGTTATTCATCCAACTAGTATGTATTAATGAGGGCGATTAATGGTCGCTGATATTCGAGATCATGTTATAGCCATTCACGTCTTTTGTTATTAGCTTGTAATATCGAAGCAAATAAAAAAATCAGTAGATGAGACCTGTAACAACACAGTAGTGTCGTTATTGAATATAAAAAAAATAGTAGCGGAAAAAATCCTGTATCAACAAATAGATACCAAAGGTTTCGCCATCAGTTTAGACTTCAACCCCGCCAGTTTCTTCTTCAACTGATTCTTCCCCCTCCCCATCTTATTGGCCGGTCCCAGAGGTATCATCCTCATGTTATCCAAGGTCTTGTAGAAGTTCAACACATCTCCGTTCGCCCACACCTGTGGGGTTGAGAAAATTTCACTTTTGGTTGTAAAGGACCCCGCAAATTTTTAAGGTAAATTGGGTCCCGGAGGCGATTTTACTAAATATACTGTACGCTAGCACAAACCACGCCCACCGTAATATCTCATCTTCGAAGTACTAAGACAAAACTAAGAAACTATTTATCCTTAACGAACTAACCTATCCCTGATTGCAATATTTTTGAGGAAGGAAAACCGAATGGAGTGTAGAAACACATTGATTAATAATATATTTCAAAAGTTGAGTTCTTCAACAAAATTGAATAAAATGAGACTGTTTATCCTAAATGCACTAACCTATTTGACTTCAAATATTTTATGAAAAAGGAAAACCAGAATGAAGTAAAAAAACATTGGTGAAAAAAAAAAGTTGCAAAAAAAGTTCAAGTTCACAGCGATTCGAACCATGGGCCTTCAGACTGAAAATCTGACAGCGCTAACCAGTAGACCATTTGGGTGTATGAATTTACTGCGTACCAGAGATTGACAACGAGAGAGCTTCAGTCGAATTCGTGTCAAAATCATAAAAAGTGTATTCTTGCATTGGAGCACAGTATATTTAGTGCGATGTGCTGACTCCGAGTATATCGGTAATGTTTGGAGATATGACGTATTATGGTGGGCGTGGTTTGTGCTAGCGTGCAGTATATTTAGTAAAATCGCGTCCCGGAGGATTCTCCTCAATTTTTGCTATGATGTAGTTCATGTGCTCCTATAAAATATTTTCATTGAGCTAACCCCCAAAAATGGACAGTTTTTTTGCCAGGGAGGTTTAAAAATAGATTCTTCATAAAAACTATATTGGGGGGGGGGGATTATTACCCCCAACCCCTATTTTGGAAACCGAAAAAAAAAAGAATTCCATCTAACTGTCAAAAGTGATAGGAAATGTTTCATCACGGATAATTATGGAAACCGCATTATTGCATTATTGACCCCCCTACCAAATGGGGAGGGTGCAAATGAAAAAAAATTCGGTGGATTTCGCTGAATTTTTGATATGATGTAGTCCACATGATTCTGATCAGAAAATCATCGGGTGACAATCCTAAAAAATGGACAGTTTTTCTGCTATAGGGGGTTTCAAATGACATTTTGTAATAAATAGACTACCATTTGATTCTGAATAGGAAGACAACTTTACTCAATATAGTATTCCTATTCTTTAATGATTTTTCATTCCCCAACCAGCTGAAAAAAATCCGTGCTACTGTGAGAAGCATAAGAAAATGTTTAATCACAAGAAATTATATGGAAAAAGCTTGGCAATCAAATGAGTTACAGGATGTTTCCATTAATTAATCTTGAATTCACCATTTTCAGATTTCAGTAGTGAATACCATGTTCTATCTATATCAACTGAACAGGAAGCAATGCTATTGTCTCCGTTCAGAAGAATGCAAGCAGATTCCTTGATTTTTCTCTTTTGGTCTTTTCCAACGTCACCAATTGTCACTGAGAACTGAAAAGTGTCAGGACAAATTCAAATTCTTTATTCTTTCTAATTTGACAATTATACAATTGCATTGAAAGTTGTCACAGAACTAAAATTACAACGGTTACAAACACTACAATTAAAAGTTAAAATTCAACAGTTACACATTCACATTCACTGAGATATGCAGGTACTAATAGTAATCACACTTCCCTATGAGAAATTCTTTGTTTCTAAGAAAACATTTATAGAATTATATTGAAAAGTTCTTACAGTACTAGAATTTAAATCGTTAAAAACACTTCGATTAACACTCAAAATTGTATGGTTACCAGCATTCATTGAGATATTCACTGACTGAGTAGTAACACTTTTCTATAAGAAACTGTTTCAATGATTTTTTGAATACATATAAACTGTCAATAATTTTTATATGAGGTGGTAGATTATTGAACAATCTAGGGCCCATGTAATTTGGAGATTGATTGCTCAACTTTAACCGGACTGATTGAAAATGTATATCTTTCTTGTGCCTAGTATGATAATTATGCACATCATCATTGAGAGTAAATTCCTTTTTGTTACGAAAAACATACAAACATGCTTCATATATGTAAACACATGGCATTGTCAATATTCCAAAGTTTGGAAACAATTGTTTGCATGAGTGAGTGTACGACACTCGTGCTATGCAACGAATAATCTTTTTTTGTGCTATGAACACTTCAGAAATCCTTGTCGACATACCCCACAATAATATGCCGTATCTGATTTGAGAGTCAACGTATGCATAGTAAAGATTTATTAACTGTATTTTACTTAAAATATTTCGCAAGTTCCTGAATAAATAGTTCATTGAGTGAAGCTTGGAGATAATATGTCCACATTGTGCTTTCCAGTCAAGGTGCTCCTCAATATAAAGACCAAGGAATTTCATTGTCCCATTAGAGCTAGATAAAGGCCTACCATTCACATTGATCGCTATTGTATTACATGTATTTTGCCTATTGTGGAATCTATATAACAGTGTTTTATCTACATTTAAGTAAAGGTCATTTTCATTGAAATAGCTAGTGATATTTTCCATAACTTCAGTGCCTGTCTTTTCTATTTCTAATGTTGTAGGAGCTGATATTGTCAAGGAGAAATCATCTGCATAGGCAATATATTTGCCTGAGAGAATACTTTGATCAATGTCAGTCACATAAAGTGTGAATAGTATAGGGCCCAATATTGAACCTTGGGGGACACCTCTCTCAATAGTTCTCAACTGTGAATCAAAGATCTGAGACCTGCTCTTGATGTTTTGGGTAATGCTAACATACTGCGTACGATTTTGTATGAAGGATGATATCCACGTATTTGCTACTCCTCTAATACCAAATGTTTCCAATTTTGACAATAATCTTCCGTGATTCACGCAATCGAATGCCGCTTAGGTCACAAAAAACCGTGGCAGGACATTCACCACCTCCAATATATTCCACCAGCGTATTATAAAAGGAAACTAACACTTAAAATTTTAAATTTTTTGATAAAGTCCGTAAGACGGTCTAGAAAAGAATATTCGAATACTTTTTGAAAACTGAATGGTATCATTACTGGTCTATAATTTTCCAAGATTTGCCGATTATTTTTTTTGTAAACAGGAATCACTTTTCCTCTTTTTAGTCCTCTTGGATATGATCCGGTCGTGAATGATAAATTCACCATAAAAAATAAAATTCGAATTTGCAATACAAAAAATCCATTTTTTATGTTGAAAACGGGAGCAGATTCGTTAGCGGAACGTCCAAAGATTAGTAAAAATTTGATATTTTTTCTATATACCTTTATTTCTCTTCTTCAAACCTTTTTCAATACAAATTGTCACTGACAAGCTAGTGCATTTTTCTTTCAGGCTCTCTGATAGGAAAATTCTTTAAAAGCAGTGACATTTTGGGGCAAATCATCTGATTTATAGACGAGAGAAAATCCCAAAAAATCTGGAATAATGAATGTACCACCTCGATTAACCTACAGACAGTATTCAATTGATCTCTCATAAAAATTGGAGATGATTTATGTGACAGAGAAATTGTATACCTGTTAAATTAAGCATATCAGGTGCATGCACTCTGAAATGTTGCTTTGATTAGAACCTGATTTTTCAAGTGGAAATCTTGTAGATTGTAGATGGGTCGTATAGGCTGAGAGACCTCTCGATCACTGCGACCTAGAAGATCTATTGTGATTACCCCTATCTAGTTTTGGTCCTCTAACCCTAGACTTCTGATGAAGCCTACGATTTTCCTGACGGTTGACTTTTCCACTTCAGAAGGGGTGAGATAGACCTGTTCTAGGTGGTTCAGCCTTTGGCGGACTAATACTTCACATGAGCAAAGTATGTGTTCCGCGGTTTCGGTCGCATTGTTACAAAAGCGGCAAGTGTCAGTCTCCGCCAGACCCATCTTTTTGAGGTGGTACCTCAGAGAGCCGTGTCCTGTGAGAAAGCCTGTGATAAGCTTTAGCTCTGGTTTGCTGAGGCTGAGTAGCTCTTTGGCTCGGTTCTGCGAATGGTTGATGAACCTTTTCGCTTGTCGTTGACCTGGAGTTGCTCCCTCTAGGTGACATTTGCTTATCCCACAAAAAGGCTCAGGACCAAAAAGTGCAGATGCTGCACCTTTTTTTGCAAGGCGATCAGCTGCCTCATTTCCTTTGATTCCTTCATGCCCTGGAACCCACATAAGTGTGACTTTGTTGCCCTTTCCCAGTTGCATGAGTGTTTCAAAGCAGTCCCATGTAATCTTTGATGTGAAAACGAATGATTTTAGGGCTTTTAGTGCGGCTTGGCTGTCTGAGCAGATATATATGTTGGCACCACTCAGACCTTTGCTCAGGCACCTTTGGGCGCAAAGGTTGATGACATGTATTTCAGCTTGGAAGATAGTGGGGGAGTGACCTAAGGCTTCAAATAGCCTACATCCGGGTCCATATACACCCGCGCCTACCCCTTCTTCCATTTTCGAACCATCAGTGTACCAAACAAGGGAACCTCTGTCCAGCTGAGGCTCAGCGGAACCGTACCTAGGGCGGCTTTTTATAACCACTTCAAAGGTATGATCGAAACTGAGCCTGGAAGTGGAAATCTTCCTCTGATTGATTCTTTTTTAGAATACTTCAGACTCGAAATTTTCGTGACGAATATCCCGCCAGTTGGAATCAAAATAAAATTCGGAGAGATGGTTTTTTTGAAAATTATCCCAAAGCGCTAGCTTCCTCGAACATAAATTCAGCTCTACCCTTGAGTAGTGCCTGTTCAGCCGAATAGGAATAATATTGGTACTGTCTGAGTGCATACCAGTCGATCACAAACGCACGACAAAAGTCGAATACGCTATAACTAATACCATCCAGTGACTCTACAATCCTCAAAACGAATTCGTGCCCCCTACCCACCTGGCTGGCCTTGAAGTCGAGCACGCGCAGTGACTGGAGGCTCTGCGCCCTGCTGAGGGCGACGTACGCCTGCCCTGCCTCGAACACCCTGCCCAGCGACATCTCCACGCAGTCCAACGTCAGCCCCTGCGACTTGTGGATGGAGAAGGCCCACGCGAGCTTCAGCGGCACCTTGAGTGGAAAAAGATAGTGAGAGTCTTGTTCGATTCAAGCTAATACTGTTGTCCACTGGACCATTGTCGATCTAAATGAAAACCTAGTAGGCGACCTAGTGCGAGGAGGTATAATATATAGCTCCTGCCTACTAACTACCTAACTAGGTTGTCATCTAGAACGACAATGACTGGACTAACTCTTCAAAATTAAAACATTCAGTACAGTTACTAGAACGTCTAGAAAATGCTGGAATCAGGGGAATCCCAAATGAACTCATCAGGTCATACCTAACAAATCGCATCCAAACCACATTGGTGTCGGAGCAAGAAAGTGATTCATTAGAAGTAAACTTTGGTGTACCACAGGGTACAGTTGTCTCAACCATCTTGTTCAATATTTACATAAATGACATAATGAATCTGATTGATGATGAAAATATCAGTATCTACTGCTTTGCAGATGATACTAGTATCCTAATGAGTGGAAATGACTGGGAAACTACCAAACTAAAAGCAGAAAAAACTTTGCAAGAAATAAAAAACTGGTTAGATGCAAGCTTACTTTCCCTGAATGTTGAAAAAACAAACTTTATGTCGTTTACACTATCCCCACGTACATTACCAAACTTTGAATACATAAAAATCCATGATTCAAAATGCAACCTGGGACAACAATGTAAATGTGATATGACTATAAAAAGAAAAACCAGTTTGAAATATCTTGGAGTTGTCTTGGATGAAAAGCTCACTTGGAAAGAACATGAGTATGTATCTACAAAAATTAGGAAACTAATTCATAAATTCTATGAACTGAGAAACATAGTACCTCTCAAAACTCTAAAATCAATTTATTTCGCTTTAGCAGAGTCATTATTGAACTATGGATTGGTGGTTTGGGGAAACGCAGGTCCAACAGCCTTAGCAAAATTACAAGTATCCCAAAAATGGATTATAAAAATTATGCTTTTCAAAAACAAAAGATATCCTAGCGATAGTGTGTTCAAAGAAAGTAAATTACTAAACACTGAACAACTCCATTTGAAATCAGTCATAAGATTCATGATAAATAACAACGACTACAAAGTAAACATAAAACATTGCCAAAATACAAGAAATGCCGCTAGAGGTAAAGTTGAGCTACAAAACCCCAAGCACAAAGTTTGTCAAAATCACATTTACTGCGTGGGCCCAAAAATTTACAATGATCTACCGGACAGCCTTAAGCTAAAGGATTACCACAGAATTAAAAAGACCTTAACAGAATGGATTGTAGATAGTGAATATAAAATTAATTATGTTATATAATATGTACACAACGGATTCAAACTACAAATCAACAGCGAAATAGTTTTATTTACCAGCAGAATGTGACACAATTACCTACTTATGACCTCGAAAATAACTGTAAAACCGAAAAATGGGTGCACGCACAATATTACAAATACCATTGTGCACCTAAAAATATTAGCAATAATGAAATGCTTAGTCTGTTATGATGATGTTTAATTAATAGATGTAAGAATAGCCCTAGTTGTCTGTGACAACTTGAAACTTCAACTGTATAACTATAGCATAAATAACATTAGTATTATCTCAGAAACCTTGTAACTTGTACCTGCTAATAAATATTATTATTATTGTAGTTTCGATCAGGTCAGCGGAGTTCATAGACGTCAGTTCCTTTATAATTTGTAAAAAAACCGCTTACCTCGCTTCATTTTTTGTGTATTGTACAACAGCCCAATGAGAAAGCATGCTTGAATTAATGAATAGCGCAAAAAACACGATTCGTATGCCAAAATAATTGTGAAAAACTATTTCAATCATTTGTGAACAAATAAGAAAAGTGAGGTTGTGTTTCAATGTTTCACCTCCAGGGTCGGTCATCTGACAGTTCTTGCACGCAACCCATTAGTAATAAAAATTCAATTGTCTCAAAATGTTCCCATATGATTTGTGGCTAATCGGAGTCAGCACATCGCACTAAATATACTGTGCTCCAACGCAAGAATACACTTTTTATGATTTTGACACGAATTCGACTGAAGCTCTCTCGTTGTCAATCTCTTGTACGCAGTAAATTCATATACCCAAATGGTCTACTGGTTAGCGCTGTCGACTTTCAGTCTGAAGGTCCACGGTTCGAATCGCTGTGAACTTGAACTTTTTTTGCAACTTTTTTTTTCACCAATGTTTTTTTACTCCATTCTGGTTTTCCTTTTTCATAAAATATTTGAAGTCAAATAGGTTAGTGCGTTTAGGATAAACAGTCTCATTTTATTCAATTTTGTTGAAGAACTCAACTTTTGAAATATATTATTAATCAATGTGTTTCTACACTCCATTCGGTTTTCCTTCCTCAAAAATATTGCAATCAGGGATAGGTTAGTTCGTTAAGGATAAATAGTCTCTGAGTTTTGCCTAAGTACCTCGAAGATGAGATATTATGGTGGGCGTGGTTTGTGCTAGCGTACAGTATATTTAGTAAAATCGCGTCACGGCATTGGTGGTTACTACACATATTTATTTGAGTTAATTCTGTCGGTTGCAGAAAAAATAGCATCTTTCATTCGGAACAAGTGACGTTTGACTCGTAAATTTTGCATTCGCTCGGCTTCGCTAGACGTTCCGCCTCGAAAAATGCAAAATTCGGTTGTCAAACGTTTCACTTTTGATCCTAATAAAACAATGTAGTATTATCTATCCATTAATCACCTGTTTACGAGTCAGCGAAGCGCCACCTGCAGTCTTGACGATCCAGCGTTCGTGTTTGGCGACGTATTCTTTCGAGCGGAACTTGACGACAGGCAGGCCTTCTTCGAACGCTTTGACGACCCCTCTGGCGCCGTTGACCAACCCCGCAGACACTTTGATATTTTTTAGTAACATGACTGCAATAAATCAGTTTTTATGCAACTCAACGACCTTCGGAATGATTATTTACAATGATGGAAGTATGCAAGAAAGTTTCACTTCAAGGTCTAGGACAAAAATGTACCTACCTTCAATGCTAGGAACATAGTTTCCTATGGCACAATATCTCCATTGAAATACGATGTACCGGATTAACTTGAAAGGGTTGATAGCAAATACATATTATTACCTACTAACAAAACAAATTCAACAGTGGTGAACTATTGAGGTCGAATTTATAGTTAAGTAAAATGTCAGAATTATTTAGTTTGTTGATTTAAAATGATTCAAAATGATGGTTTTCTTCTAATATATGGTTGGTGTATGTTGAATTTGTTTTCTTTCTCAAAAAATTCATTTTATGTTCATGAATGCGCTGATTAATCGTACGACTTGTCTGACCGATATATACCTTAGGACAAGATCCAAAGTTGAGTTTGTATACCCCTGATTTTTCGAATTTAGAAGTTTTGTCTTTATTATTTTTGATAAACCTTCCCAACGTGTTATTTGTTCTATATGCTACTTTCAAGTCCTGTTCATGTAGAAATGAAGCTAATTCTTCAGTTGATGATCTGAAATAGGTTGAAGTTCTATAATTTTGATTATTCTTGATGGTAGGATAAACTTCTGAATAGCTTTATTATGAAGTTTTTTCGAAAGAATACTGTCTATCAAATTAACGTTTTATCCGTTGTTGACTGCAATCTGTTTTATGATATTGAGTTCTTTATTGAAATATACTTCCGAAAGAGGGACATTTATTAGCCTGTGCATCATATTATATGCTGCAATTTTTTGTTGACAGATTAAATTTTGTTTCCCAAAATGGAATATGCAGATTACATTTTATATTTTCTCAAACAGCCATAATGTTAATATTACTCAACTGGACCAAATATATTTTTGTGGATGGCTCTCGTCAACCTGACTAGTATGCACTCATGATGACTGTTAGCCGAAAGCGCTCTACAACGAAAAATTAAATAAAATTTATTTTGCATGAAATACAACTTTTTGTACAATTTTGGCTCTTTGTATTTGCCATCTCTTCAAAAATCACACCTACAGAGGAGGTTTGTCAACTGAGAAATCAGAAATTTTGACTATTTTGAGCGATGAGTAAAAACACATCTGTTTCACACATATGTTATCCTGTGGAAGGAATCTTAAAATGAGGAAGTAATAATAATTATATGAATGTAACATTGAGGAAAGAAGGACGATTGAAGTTATTAAAACAAAAAAAATCACATCTGACATATGGATACACGGTAGACGTTTACGGGGAACGTAGTCTATCGATCTAAAATGGCACTGGGACGAAATAGCGCAGGACAAAATAGCGCGGACAAAAGAGCGCAGGACAAAATAGCGCAGGGACGAAATAGCGCAGAGACGAAATAGCGCAGGGTCATAATAGCGCAGAGACGAAATAGCGCAGAGTCAAAATAGCGCAGGAACAAAATTGCGCGCGAAAATGGAGTGCAGGATCTATGATTAGGTTTGTTCGTTTGTTAGAGTAAAGACTCATTCTTCAAATACAAGGTGTTTCAAAATGAGTCTATACCCTAGCAAACAAACTAACCTAATCATAGGTCTACTTCAACAATCCAATGGCATACCTAGTATTAAGTTACTTCGTTTGTAAGGGTAGTCTCCTTTTGAAACATCTAGTATTTGAAGAAATAGTCTATGCCCTGACAAACGAATTATCGTAATCATAGATGATGCACTACGTTTTCGCGCTCAAATTTGTCTCTGCGCTATTTCGTCTCTGCGCTATTTTGTCTCTGCGCTATTTTGTCTCTGCGCTATTATGTCCCTGCGATATTATGACCCTGCCCTATTATGTCCCTGCGCTATTTTGTCCGCGCTATTTCGTCCTGCGCTATTTTGTCCTGCGCTATTTCGTCCCAGTGCCATCTAAAATGTTTTCAGCAATGCAGCGTTGTCGCTTATACCAGAAAGTAGTAGCAACTTTGATATTTCAAATGGAACCCCCTGTATTTCATTGTATTATTATATTCTCCCTGAAGAACTGATTTCATCAATGCATCACACTTGGGGTCTAGGAATGATTACAGAGATATAAGGTATTCAAAATCGAGAATTTTCAACTTTAGGACTCTTTTGTGTCCAAACTATTTGTTAGTTTTTTTCCACCTGTAGGTAGGGGTCAAAATATACGGAGTACAGGTCTTCTCGTGATGCCTATGCATAGAACAGCTTTATATGAGAGATGCTTCTCCTATAATGCAGTTAAAATATACAATTCTCTCCTACAAGAGCTCAATAATAAATCAATGTTTCACTTCAAAAGGTCAACAAAATTATTTTTCTTTCGCTTATAAACCGTATTTTAGAATAGAAAATACTGTTATACTTGTATTTAGTAGATAAGTTAGTTTTATATTTAAGCTACTATGTAGGTAGTTATTTAATTCTAATGTAATATGGTACAGGGTTAAGTAGACAGCTTCGCTGGACTTCGCCGAGGATATTAAAAATAAAGCCCCTATTATTATTATTATTATTATTATTATTATTATTATTATTATTATTATTATTATGAAGATAAGGTTGGGATCTCGGAAACGTTAGGAGATACAAATTTCATTGAATGAGAAAAAAGTTGCGCAGTAAAAAGGTCATTTCAACTTCAACATCAAATGAATTGAATTTTAGAAATTCCATAGCAGTCGGAGAAAATGACAAGTTCATCTGTAACATCAGTAAATCCGTCTATTTGGGAAATAGCTGCTTTGTGATGAGGATCTATTATGAAGCTCCACTGGTGCAATTAAGGTTTACATTACGACATTTTCACACTAATAAAATTATCAGATTCAAACCTTGAGCTCCTATGCGAAGTTCCAGTCGATTAGGCACCGGCGTCTGGTAGTCCAGCTGTCTACTGGAACCCGGCACCAAGTCCTGACACTCGAAAATCCTGCTCTCCCCCGGCAGGGCCCTCAGCTTCGACTCGTTTATGATGTCGGCGTCTTTGGTGTGAGAACAAAGCCTCGTGGCCAGGATGCCGTCACGTTCGATCTTTTGTTTGGCCGTCATTTCCAAGGTTTTCGTAACTACATCGTCCGCTAGTCCTAGAAGAGTATACGGGGCGGGGTGTTTCAGTTCCTTGTAGCATTTCATACATATACAAGGTGTTTCGGAATATGTGGGACGCACTTCGAGAGATGATGAAATTAAAATATTGTCACGATATAGTGGTTGTTTCCATCCTTATCGATTTATAAGGGGTAATGCTTGGCTTAATATTTTGCGAGAGGTAATATTCAAATAGGCACTAATAGTTTAGGGGTAGCTGAAGGTACGAGATTACATTCAAACATAACAATATTTAATGAAGCATGAAACATTATGGGTAGCAATGACAAATATGAATAAACAACAATGAATATAAAGACCTAATAACAACTTACATTATAAAGACCATTACGACGAGTTCTTGTCAAGTCAAGAGTAGCCCCAGACCAGACTAACTTCGGAACCCTCACATCCAATATTTATATACATTATTTTATTAGAAATGCACGTTTCTCATGAGAGTTCCTTGGTCAGTTTTTATAATTCAATGTCAACGGATGATTTGATTTACTTTATGTTTATAAAACCCTCATGGTTCGAAATTACTGATATACCGTATGTTCTACTCGTGACAATATCAATATCTAAACCTAACATCAGGTGGGCACTTCGAAGGCGCAAATTCATTACTGCATGGGAAATACCCTTCAGATATTTTGCTATTCAGTGACTTGACCACGAATGACATTCCGGAAACAGTAAAGCCAACTTTACTTCAATCTCCCACTTACCTATCCTGATTTTGTTGAGTATAGCGATGAAACTATCATCGCTCTGTCTGTGCACCCGCTTCAGCTCGAAGGTGCTGAACCGGCACTGGTCCCAAGCGCGCGTCTGGAAGCAGAACCTCGGAGCGGGCGTCTTCTTCTCGCCCGGCTTGGGCTTCACGATGGGCGGCAGCTGGAAGAAATCTCCGCAGAGGATCAGCTGGATACCGCCGAAGGGCTTGTCGCTGTTTCGCACTCGTCTAGCCACCTGCATTGATTTCCGACATGAATGATAGATAGATAGATATATATTTTATTTGTCTTTTAGGTGCATTCATAAGAATACAAATAAGATACGTCACATATACATAAGTTAAGAATATTACAAAAACTAGTGGCTAAGACTAGAGATTTACAGATGAAGTTAAAAGTTAAAAATTAAAAACTAAAAAAAAAAAGTGTGCATACAAACATACGAGAACAATATGATGTATAATCAATGATAAAAACTGAGTGAAATGTAGTGTAAAAAGTAATTTATAAAAGATAATGCACCAGAAATAATATACCCCATGGTTATTTATTTTGTTGTGGATGTTAGGGCCGCTATATATTCTCCAGTAGTATAAAATACATTGGAGGTCAAATATGAGTGCATGTGTTTTTTGAAACTTTTGACACTCAGAGCTTTGACGTAAGTGGGTAGTATATTGTAAAGATTCACATTGAGAGAGTTTCTACTTGATTTTTGTAATCTGAATTTAGATGGACTTATCAATTGAGAGCCTCTAGTGTTGTAGGTATGGAAATCAGCATTCTTTTCATGATTATTCTTGTTTTTATGTATTTCTAAAATAGATTGATAGATATATATGGATGGTAAAGTCATGATACTGAGTTCCAGGAAAAGTGGTCTACAGGAATCGGTAAACCCTGACCCACAGATTATCCTCACTGCTTTTTTTTGTAACAAGAAAACTTCGTTAGCTTTCACGCTATTTCCCCACAGTAATATACCATATGAGATTCGTGAATGGAAGAAAGCATAATAAGCTGATAATAGAACCTGCAAACTAATGATAGTCTTCAGTTTACGGAGTAAAAATAAGTATTTTGAAATATTTGTACACAGCTGCTCTGTGAATGGGGAAGTTTCCCTCAGATGAATGATCATATCTTATTATATAACACGCATTAGATAGAATACAAGACTGCATCACTTGGTACTTTTAAGTAGAGTTCCTAAATGTACTTGACACTGCTGTTTTGACGTTTTTTGTACGGACACTAGACAAGCAGTGTCAATCAAACATAACCACAAACGATTTTGAAGCAAATCATATGTTTTGCCAGACAAGGCCAAGAATGATCCCTCGAATCTGGGATTTGGAAATTCAAGACGGTGGAACCAATATACAGGACGAGTTTTGTACTTATATACCGATTCTATTCAAAATTAGTAAGTGAGCGTTTTCGGGATCAAAAGTTATGATTCCTTTATCAAAATTAGGGAATTCAAGATGGTAGATCCAATATCGCGGACGAGTTTTGTAACTATGTTCCGATTCTATTCAAAATTTTCATTCAGGGGTTTTAGGAGTCGGATATCATGATTCTTTCGTCAAAATTGGGAAATTCAAAATAAATGGTAGTTTGAAAAAGTAAAGAAACACGCTTTTATAGATAGTGAAACTAAAAAGAATTAGAAAATAAAACAATAATAGTGTCTTGATGAATATTGAACTGAAAAAATATATTATAGAAATAATGTATATAGCAAAACAACGTTTGCGAGATCTGAGTTTTTTTTTATCGCTTGGAGCGCACGAGAGGGAATCCCTATAATGTTCAAAGAACATCGTGCGTTCCTAGAGAGGATATTGATAGGAGGTAGGTATTGGAATGTTTTTTGCACTTCTGGAGATTATATTATGTTGTTGGGAATACTTCCTCAGGCAATGAATTCCAGAGCCCAGCCGTTCTATGGATGAAGGACTTTTGATAAAGTGCTGTTCGACATCTTTCGAGGTAAGGATGTGCTGACTGGGCTTGTCTAGTGAAGGGATGATAGCAAAGATTTCCGAAGAACATGTCCCGTGGAAGTATCGATAGAAAAGTGAAAGGTCGACGACCTTTCTACGGTGTTCCAATGATGTCAAAGAGTGAGTGAGTGTGGCGTCACCCACCAGGCGAATGGTTCTTCTCTGGATGGAATCTAAGAGCATCAGCGTATGTTTTGGTGCTGAACCCCATATGTGGGAACAGTATTCTAGAATAGGCCGTATCTGCGCTTTGTAGATCATGAGGAGCTGTTGAGGTGTAAAGTAGCATTTCGCACGGAACAAGAATCCGAGTTTTTGTGAAGCAGCTTTTGCTATGGATCTGACATGATTATCCCATGAACGAGTGTTGCTGATGGAAATACCGAGCATAGATATGGTGGGCTTGGTGGGGATGGTGATGCCAGACATTACAATGTCGGGCATACAGAGTTCCGCCTTTCTAGCGAAAATACATGCTTGAGTTTTGGTGGCGTTGAATTCAACTAGGTTGTTGGTTCCCCAGGCTGTGATTTCAGCAAGATCTTCATGGACTGCATTGACCTGCCTGCACCGTGAGTACTAAGTTTCCTGGGAAGAAATGGGAATTCTGGAAGAGAACGCAGTATGGAGGGTACTATCATCTGCAAAGCTGTGGATGGGGCAAGTTGTTACTCCCAACAGATTATTGATATGAAGAAGGAATAATGTTGGTGCCACAATTGATCCTTGTGGAACGCCGGAATTGATGCCAATTGTATCAGACGATACACCGTCCACCACCACATGAAGCGATCTGCCTGAAAGAAAACTCGATAAGAGATGGCATAGCTGAGGTGGTAAGCCGTATGATAATAGTTTGTGGAGGAGTCCTTCGTGCCAAACACGGTCGAATACTTTCGATATGTCCAACGCGACAGCTAGAGATTCCCCGTGTTTTTCTAATGAAGCTTGCCATAAATGGGTGACGTAGGCTAGTAGATCTCCAGTAGATCTTCGGTGGCGAAAGCCGTATTGTCTATCATTGATGATTCCCGAGCTCTCCAGATATTTGATGAGCTCAATATTGATGGCTTTCTCCATCACTTTGGAGATTACTGATTACTGAGTTAGTAATAAATTGGTAATAAATCAGTAATAAATCAGTAATAAATTAGTAATAAATAAGTAATAAATTAGTAATAAATTAGTAATAAATTAGTAATAAATTAGTTATAAATTAGTAACAAATTATAGCACTATTGCAAATCTGAAATGTTGAAGTGGTTCTGCTAGGTTTATTGGGGAATATAACCTAACCTGTTCGATCTTCTCGAAATAGTTGCCGTCGACCATGGATATCTCGTCGATGATGAGGTGCTTGCACTTGCGCCATATGCCGATCGAGGTGGGCTTCGACGCCAGCTGGACGCTTCTCTCCAAGGTGGCCTCTCCGTCTCCGATGGCGGCGAATTGGTGCAGAGTCACTCCGCCGATGTGACAGGCGGCCACTCCTTTAAACATTTCAAACTAAATGGAGATGTTTCCTTCAGATGAATTTTCAAAAAATAAGTTCGGGACTGCTCAGTTTCATGTCCACGCTGTACAGGGTCATTCCGTATATTTAAACAGCTTCTACAGGGTTTATCATTGGAGATAGAGAAAAACTTCGAATGCAAAAGTTGTAGGGTTCGTTCAGAATTCGATAAATGAATTGGATAAAGACTACAGAAAATGTATACAAAACAACGGTGGTCACATCGAACATCTGTGAAATTGCATCTCCTTCAGTTATGAAAATGTGTTTTTTTTATACCAATATATTTTTGGAACCTATATCAGCGATATTCATTTGTTTCATCTGGTATAATTTTCTGAAGGTTCAACAAACCCTACAACTTTTGCATCCGAAGATTTTCTCTATCTTCAATGATGAACCCTGTAGAAGCTGTTTAAATATACGGAATGACCCTGTACATATTGGCGATCGATAAAGTCCAAGTCGTTTTTATTTTCACATTGAAGCAATTTTCAATTCATAGTCTGAATTTAGCTGATGGTGAAGAATATAGCTAGCGAATAGCTAATGAATGAAAAAAATAGAAAAAGAAGACACCTTAGCGTCGTTGTTGATGTTTATATCATGAAAAATAGCGACGATCACCTAACATGACCTAACTAACATTATAACTATAGACTGTATAGACATGGGCTAACGAATAACTGGAGATCAAAAATCGACAAAAGTAAAACTGGTAAACGGATTCGACTTCTGACCGTGGTAGTGATCAGATGGCGATCACGTGGTCTGGAAGTCAGGCAAATGTTTGTAGAAGTCTAAAATGTTTCTAAAATTACCTGATCTAGATGAAAATCCAATATTCATTGTGGAATTTATTGAGTTTGTGTTAAAATCATCAGGCCCTTTTATCTCTACGCCGGTAACCAGGCCGGATCAACAACGGATTTGTTGAATAAGAGGAGTACATATACGATTGAATCTTATGAACACTAATGACTCGGCTTCCGGCCAACATAACCGCAATATCAGATCAGCTGTCGGTGTGCCTGTTAGTATGTTGTGTGGTGTGGACGGGCTCAATATTCCAAGAGCCGGCTGCAAATTTCGACCGTTTTCTGATAACGAAATGATATATTTATTGAAATTAGATTTTGATTATCTTCCTGTATATGATCAAATTCATCAAGTATGTAGTTTTTATATAGTGTCATAGTTGATTATCTGATTTTTACTTCTGTCAACTAATTGATATCAATAAATTATAACTTTGGACGGTTACTCTCGTTTCTGTGTGTCTGCTGCGAATAACTTTGCAATAATATTTCCCAGAAGCATGTAGAAACATTGTAATTCATCGAATGGTACATGTACCAATCACTATCCTGAGCGGAATGATTGAAAAATTGTACTGTCCTGAGCGCAAGTTTGCACTCGATTTTGTGATTTGATAACGAGATGAGAATTATACCAACAACGAGAGGATGTGCTGTCAACCTCGAAAGATGTCGAAGAGCACTTTATCAAAACTCCTTCATCCATAGAACGGCTAGGCTCTGGAATTCATTGTCTGAGGAAGTATTCCCAACAACATATAATCTCCAGAAGTTAAAGAAAAATTCCAATACCTACCTCCTATCCCTATCCTCCCTAGGAACGCACGATGGCAGACGAATTTTGTAACTATGACCCGATTCCATTAAAACTTTGTATTTGGGTGATTTTCGGGTCGGAGATTATGATTCTTTCATCAAAATTAGGAAATTAAAGATGGAGGATCCAATATGGCGGACGAGTTTTGTAATTATGATCTGATTCTATTCAAAATCTGTATCTGGGGGTTTTCGGGGTCGGAGATTATGATTTATTCTTTAAATTTGGGAAATTCAAGATGGCGGATCTAATATGGTCTCTGTAATAAATAGTAGTTTGAAAAACTATAATAAAACACGCTTTTATAGATAGCGAAACTTGGGGCCAAACTGAATAGAAGTAGAAAATATAGTATAGTTTAAAAAGCGAGATAGATTGTCGAACTAAATAGAAGTAGAAAATAAAAATAGTAGTTTGAAATACTAATGAAACACGATTTCATGGATATCCAAACTAAAACTAAAAGTGTGTTGATGAATATTTAAGTAAAAAAATAATTTCTAGAAGAAGATGTATATAGCAAAACAACGTATGCCAGGTATCAGCATCAGATATTGTAATAAATGGTTTGAAAAACTAATGAAACACGTTCTTATAGATAGTCAAACTAAAAAGAAGTGAGTAGTAAATAAGTGAAAAAATGAAAAGATATAGAATGCCGAACTAAAAAGAATTAGAGAATAAGTGGAATAGTTTGATAAACTAAAAATTCCGTTTTCATGGATAGCCGAACTAAAAAGAAGTATTAATAAAATAATGAAAGTTCTTTGATAAATATTTATGTAAAAACATTTTTTCTAGAAATAATGTTATGGCAAAACAACGTCTGCTGGGTCAGCTAGCCTAATATATAAAATTCTCCTCGAGGGGTAAATCTCCAGGAAAAATGTGTACACCAGACTTCCAATGACCAAAGACTTCCAAAGACTCCCAAAGACTTCCAAAGGCTCCCACAGACTTCTAAAGACTTCTAAAGACTTTCAAGGACATCCAAAGACATCCCAAGACTTCCAAAGACATCCAAAGACATCCAAAAACATCCAAAGAATTCCAAAGACTTCCAACGGAGTGTACACCAGACTTCCAAGGAGATTTACCCCTCGATTCTCCTGTCCCGGTCACGGTGTTATTGGTCGAACTCCTCCGAAACGGCTCAGCCGATTCGTATGAAATTTTTTGTGCGTATTCGGTAGGTATGAGAATCGGTCGTAATATATTTTTTAAATCGAAAATTCAAGATGGCGGATCCAATATGGCGGACGAGTATTGTTATCCGATTTCATTCAAAATTGGTATTTGGGTGTTTTCCGAGGTGTTTTCGGGGTCGGAGATTATGATTATTTCGTCAAATTTTGGAAATTCAAGATGGCGGATCCAATATGGCGAACGAGTTTTGTTATTATGGTCAGATTCCATTCAAAATTGGTATCTGGGGGTTTTCGAGGTCGGAGATTATGATTTCTTCATCAAAATTAGGAAATTCAAAATAGCGGATCCAATATGGCGGACGAGTTTTGTAATTATGGTCAGATTCCATTCAAAATTGGTATCTCGGGGTTTTCGAGGTCAGAGATTATGTTTTTTTATCAAAATTAGGAAATTAAAAATGGCGGATCCAATATGACGGACGAGTTTTGTAATTATGGTCAGATTATATTCAAAATTGGTATCTGGAGGTTTTAAAGGTCGAAGATATGAATTATTTGTCAAAATGGGGAAATTCAAAATGGCGGATCCGATATGGCGGACGAGTTTTTCAATTATGATCAGATTCAATGCAAAATTGGTATCGGGGAGGGGTTTTCGGAGTCGGAGATAATGATTCTTTCATCAAAATTTGGAAATCCAAGATGGCAGATTTAATATGGCGGACGAGTTTTGTAGCTATGATCCGATTCCATTCCAAATTTGTATCTGGGGGATTTTGGGATCGGAGATTATGATTCTTCATCAAAATTAGGAAATTAAAGATGGAGGATCCAATATGGCAACTGAGTTATGTAATTATGATCCGATTCTATTAAAAAATTTCATCTGGGTGTTTTCGGGGTCGGAGAAGAATTAGAAAACAAAATAATAAAAGTATGTTGATATATTTAACTAAAAAAATATTTTCTAGAAATAATTGTATATAGCAAAACCACGTATGCCGGGTATCAGCTATTGTAATAAATATTTTCAAACTAATGAAACACCTTTTTATAGATAGCCAAACTAAAAAGAAGTGAGTAGAAAATAAAGAGTAGTTTGAAAAAATTAAGAGGTATAGAGTACCGAACTGAAAAGAAGTAGAAAATAAATAGAGTAGTTTGAAAAACTGAAGAATCCCATTTTTATTGATTGACAAACTGAAAAGAAGTGGAAATAAAATAATGGAAGTTCTCTGATAAATGTTTATCTAAAAATGTTTTTCTAGAAATAATGTTTATGGCAAAATAACGTTTGCCAGGTCAGCTAGTTACTTATAAATATAATATTTTTCATCAAATAAACAGATGGGTGTAGGTCTACCTTACTTCAAATCCTCCACATTTTTCTGTAGCATGTGAGGTTTATATTATGATACTGAATATATTGTGTATTTTTTGATGATCCAAGTATTTTAAGGTAAAAAATATTTGCTAAAATGAAGATGAAAAAATGACTGGTTAACAAACAATTACAAAAAACTACAAAATCATAGAGCAGCCATCATTTTGTATTTTAATTTTATTTTTCACAGAAAATCAAATCAAATCAAAATGAAATCAAAGAAGAAAGTCTGATTTCAAAATAGATCCTTGGGGAAATCTGTATTCAGAGGACAAAGTCTGATTAACAATGAAATATGTAATAGTGCTCTGCTTTTATGGGCAAGTACACTTTTGGTGATGTATCATGGAAATTAGTACTTTTGTACCTACATGCTACAGGCAAACTACATGTTAAGTAAAGCTTTCCCAAATCCCTGATGTGGGTAAATAATGGAAAGAGTGCAATAGGTTTTTGTTTTAATGTTACCTGTAGAAGCTGTAGCTGTAGTGACATCTGGGGGAAGAACTCCAATAATTCTCCTTAGAAGATAACTTTTTCCTGTTCCAGCACTCCCTGTAAAAAACACATTTTGGCCTGCCAAACAAGCATCCAAAACGTCTTTCTGTTCTATATCTAATTGTTCATTGGGAATGGGAGATGATGAATATAGCTTTTTGGCAGCAGGTGGTTTCATGGTATCACTCTTATCTATTTTTCTCTTTTTGTTAGCTATAGGACTAGGTGTTGTATCAGTGGATCTGCTTACTTTTGATATAGCCTTATTCATTTCTAAAGTAGTTACTGGTGATATTTCCTCAAATTGTTGAGGTTTGCCAGACAAAAGTTGTGTCCTGAGAGAGGTATTTTGAGCTTTGGAATTCTGATCACCAGTCATTTTCACGAATATTGTCCTCAAAAATACCAAAAGTTGCCCAGGAGGAGCATTCGACAAGTACATCGTGCAGTTGAGGGGTTGAAATTTTATGGAGGCTTTACCTTCCTTCATGAAATTTTTATGCACTGATATACCTTTGAGGGCCAGTTTGATTGCAGCTGTCTTAACTGCAGAAATCTCGACAAATATATCTCTCCTATCATCCCTAATCAAACGTAAATTGGCATTCTTTTGGGTGACTTTTCTTTGGATAATACCTTGCTTATTCAACCATTCTATGTTTACAGTACAACACAAAATATGCTCAATATCACTCATTTCAAACTCGAGTCGAGTTTTTTTTTAATTATTCAGTAATCAAGATGCCTACCAGAAGCCAAATCACAGTTGGAGATCAGAGTATTCCAGATTATTTCAAAAATTAAAATGGAAAAAAAACCAACAACAACATTTAAGTTCCTTAACCTCACAACTTGGGGTTGGGTTGGGGACAGGACAGACTGGACAGAGACCACAGTACTGTACTCACTGTACTCTTACTCCTACTCTACTGTGCAGAGACAGATGTGAGCAGTGTTGCCCAAAAAAAAACTAATTGTACTGAAAACACTATTGAGTTGTACTTAAACCACGTGAAATGTACCAGATATGGAATTTTGAAAAAATCGATGAGAAAATTGATGAACAATATTTTTTTATAATTTGAAAACAAAAAAAAACGAAATTATTTTTAATCAGGTACATACACGAAAAGATACAAAACATAAACAGTGACCTTCATAAAAAATCACTATACAGTGTGTCCCACTTACCATGCTCACCATGGGTATCTTTTTAACGGTGAGAGATACGAAGTCGGTTAAATGACACCAAATGTGGAGTTTGTCAAGGCCCACTATAATGTGAGAAAATATTTTGATAAAATCTATTCGTTTTTGGTTTATACGCAAAAAACAGATTTTGATCATTTTCATGTCTCCTCCGTAACTTCTTTATTTATGAAATATTCAAATAGGAATTGCACATTCTCATGGCAGTTTTTCAAAGTGATTTCGAAAAAAATATGAAATTTATACCAACTCTTCTAGAATTTGAGATAGTAGCACCAACTTCAGTTTTTCAAATGTAGCTCATAGCTCACTATGACTTAGTTACAAATAACTTTTTTTTCTCTTACTCAAAAACCCCCACTTACCAATTTTGAATGGAATCGGACCAAATCTCGTCCGCCATCTTGGAGTAGCCATTTTTTTAATTTCAACAAAAATTCCATAACTCCGATTAATTTGAAATTTGGCAGGTGTTCATAATTTCGATGAAAATACATTAACTATTTGCTTTTGGGTGTATGATAAATTTACATTCATCACACAGGGCGTGGAAAGAAATTCTGAATTGAGACTCTATCACGAATCTGCGATTAGAGGTCTATAAAAATCACAAGTTTCCATCGTTCAAGTTTGAACCCCCTGATAGGGTATGAAAGTGTTGAAAAAGAATATTCTCTGGTAAATTATGAACATACAAAAATGGATATATATTTATATAAAAGCCATACATTGAGAATTCGCATTCTCTATGTGATGAGAATATCAACTCTTTTTCAGTTTATTCAATATAGAAAACAACTACTTTCCTGGCTATATGCCACGACGAAAATTGAATTATATCTATTGAACACACACGATAAGAGTTTGAAAATAAAATATAAAATCTTCTGAAATTGAGAATTTGCATTCTCCTTCAGAAAAAAATATGCATATGCACACATCATTCTGAATATTCAACAGAAAACAACTACTTTCCTGGCTATTTGCCACGTCGAACATTGATCTGATGAACATCCATCCAAAAGGAGAACATGAAAAATAAAAAATGAAATCCTCCGAAATTGAGAATCGACATTCTTTTTCAAATCGGATGAATAATATGATGCATGATATAGAAATATAACTTACCAATATATTCAGCATTGAAATGAAAATTGGAATGTATAGTATAGTAAGTTGGCATTAAATCTCGAATTGAAAATAAATTGGAGGTTGGAATTGTAGAAGTTGCATGGAATGAGAAACTGAAATGTATACGAAAACTCTCTTCAAATTCCGAACGAAACAGATAGCCAACAGTTTTCTCCTTAATGAAAAACACTGTGAAACTTATCACCGGTTGCTGATTTTATGTCTAGGTTCCTCTTCTTTGCGATTTTTCCGTTGGTCTTAATGGTCAATTCATAACACGTTGATTCTTCAATCTAAAAAATAGTTGGTATAAAATTTCGAATTATAAATAAATTGGGGATTGAAATTGAAGAAGTTACATGGAATTAGAAACTGAAATGTATACGGAAACTGTTTTCAAATTCCGGTGCTGGAATGCGACATATTCTTCTTAAATGAACGAAACTTATCACCGGTTACTGATTTTATGTCCTGGGTTCCTTTTCTGTGCGATTTTTCCGTTGGGCTTGAATGGTCAATTCATAACACGCTGATTCTTCAATCTAAAACATAGTTGGTATTAAATCTCGAATCATAAATTCATTGAGGGTTGAAATTGTAGAATTTACATGGAATAAGAAACTGAAATGTATATGAAAACTGTTTTCGAATTCCGGTGCTGAAATGCGACATATTCTTCTTGAATGAACGAAACAGATAGCCAACAGTTTTCTCCTTAATGAAAAACACTGTATATACCTAACCCACCAGGCGCCTACCTCGGTTGCAATGAGGGTTTACCGACGCCAAGGGTTGATACTCTCCCCTCGTAAGGGTACCTGTCGTGTCTCCATGGAGACATAAAGGTGACTACTGAAACGTTTTCTATGATATATCGCCTTCCATAACAAATAATTAATTTTGAAAAAATATTCTATATGGATTGAATACGAAACAGGTATCGGAAACTCATCACTGGTTGCTGATTTTATGTCTGGGTTCGTCTTCTGTGCGATTTTTCCGTTGGGCTTAAATGGTCAATTCATAACACGTTGATTCTTTAATCTAAAACATAGTTGGTATTAAATCTCGAATCATAAATATATTGAGGGTTGAATTTTTGAAGTTACATGGAATAAGAAACTGAAATGTATATGAAAACTGTTTTCAAATTCCGGTGATGAAATACGACATATTCTTCTTAAATGAACGAAACAGATAGCCACAGTTTTCTCCTTAATGAAAAACACTGTGAAACTTATCACCAGTTGTTGCTGATTTTATGTCTATGTTCCTCTTCTTTGCGATATTTCCGTTGGTCTTAAATGGTCGATGCAAAACACGTTGATTCTTCAATCTAAAACATAGCTGGTATCAAATCTCGAATTATAAATAAATTGGGGGTTGAAATTGTAGAAGTTTCATGAAATAAGAAACTGAAATGTATACGAAAACTCTCTTCAAATTCCGGTGCTGAAATGCGACATATTCTTCTTGAATGACGAAACAGATAGCCAACAGTCTTCCTCCTGATGAAAAACACTGTGAAACTTATCACCGGTTGCTGATTTTATGTCTGGGTTCATTTTCTGTGCGATTTTTCCGTTGGGCTTAAATGGTAAATTCATAACACGCTGATTCTTCAATCTAAAACATAGTTGGTATTAAATCTCGAATCATAAATTCATTGAGAATTGAAATTGTAGAAGTTACATGGAATGAGAAACTGAAATGTATACGAAAACTGTTTTCAAATTCCGGTGCTGAAATGCGACATATTCTTCTTGAATGAACGAAACAGATAGCCAACAGTTTTCTCCTTAATGAAAAACACTGTATATACCTAACCCACCAGGCGCCTACTTCGGTTGCAATGAGGGTTTACCGACGCCAAGGGTTGATACTCTCCCCTCGTAAGGGTACCTGTCGTGTCTCCATGGAGACATAAAGGTGACTACTGAAACATTTTCTATGATATATCGCCTTCCATAACAAATAATTAATTTTGAAAAAATATTCTATATGGATTGAATACGAAAAAGGTATCGGAAACTCATCACTGGTTGCTGATTTTAGTGGGTCTCCTGGGTTCCTTGGTCTTGTCGGGCGATTTTTCCGTTGGGCTTAAATGTTCAATTCATAACACGCTGATTCTTCAATCTAAAACATAGTTGGTATTAAATCTCGGATCATAAATTCATTGAGGGTTGAAATTGTAGAAGTTACATGGAATAAGAAACTGAAATGTATACGAAAACTGTTTTCAAATTCCGGTGCTGAAATGCGACATATTCTTCTTGAATGAACGAAACAGATAGCCAACAGTTTTCTCCTTAATGAAAAACACTGTATATACCTAACCCACCAGGCGCCTACCCTCGGTTGCAATGAGGGTTTACCGACGCCAAGGGTTGATACTCTCCCTCGTAAGGGTACCTGTCGTGTCTCCATGGAGACATAAAGGTGACTACTGAAACATTTTCTATGATATATCGCCTTCCATAACAAATAATTAATTTTGAAAAAATATTCTATATGAATTGAATACGACACAGGAATGGAAAACTTATCACCGGTTGCTGATTTTATGTCTGGATTCCTGTTCTGTGCGATTTTTCCGTTGGGCTTCAATGGTCAATTCATAACACGTTGATTCTTCAACCTAAAACATAGTTTGCATTAAATCTCGATTTAAAAATGAATTGGGGGTTGAAATTTTGAAGTTACATGGGAATAAGAAACTGAAATTTATACGAAAACTGTTTTCAAATTCCGGTGCTGAAATGAGACATATTCCTTCTTGAATGAACGAAACAGATAGCCAACAGTTTTCTCCTCAATGAATAACACTGTATACATACACCTAACCCATCAGGCGTCTACCTCAGTCTCAATGAGGGTTCACCGACGCCAAGGGCTGATACTCTCCCCTCGTAAGGGTACCTGTCGTGTCTCCATCTACTATAATATATCGTCTTCCATAACAAATAATGAATCTTGAAGAAATATTCGAAATAAATCGAATATAATACGAAACAGAAATGGGAATCTCATCACCGATCGCTGGTTTCTGGTATGGTTTCCTCTTTCCTTTTTTTCCATTCGACTTGAATGGTATATTTATAAACTCTCTTCAAATTCTGGTGCTGAAAGGCGACATATGCTTCTATTACTCAAGAAATGTAAGGAACACATAGCCAACAATTTCCTCCTTGATGAAAAACACTGTTTCTTGAGTACGTGTAAAAAAATCAGAAGCATGTTGCTGACGTCAAAATAAGAAGAAATGTTCGTATAAACATATGTCCGCAAGTTATTCGTTTCTGAAATACAGAGTGTCAAAGTTGGATTGTTATTTCGGTTCTTTGTGTATAAATTCCAAAATAATCTTGATATTCGAGTTAGATACCAAATTCCACTATCATGTCACGATTATTCTTGAATTCATTCCTGAAGAATAGGAATAAGAATCAAACTTTGACAATTTCTATCGCAGAAATGAATAACTTGCCGACATATGTTTATACGAACTTTTCTTCTCATTTTCCTCTTATTTTCACTCGTACTCAAGAAACACCCTGTAAAGGGTGTAATTTAATTGATGCCTGAAAATATGGGATGTTTCCTTGGCTCATTTTAAGAAATTCCTGAAAATTGTAAAAATTCCTGAAAAATGCAAAAATTGCAAAAAATCCGGAAAATTGTGAAAATTCCTAAATTCCTGAAAATTGCAAAAATCGCAAAATTGCAAAAATTCCTGAAAATTGCAAAAATTGCAAAAATTCCTGAAAATTGCAAAAATTGCAGAAATTGCAAAAATTTCTGAATATTGCAAAAAATTCCTGAAAATTGCGAAAATTGCAAGAATTCCTGAAAATTGCAAAAATTGCAAGAATTCCTGAAAATTGCAAAAATTACAAAAATTACAAAAATTACAAAAATTACAAAATTACAAAAATTCCTAAATTGCAAAAATTGCAGATTTTGCCAAAATCGCAAAAATACCTGAAAATTGCAAAAATTCATGAAGATGGGAAAAATTTCTGAAAATTGCAAAAATCGCAAAAATTCCTAAAAATTGTAAAAATCGCAAAAATTCCTGAAAATTGCAAAAATCGCAAAAAATGCCTGAAAATTGCAAAAATTGCGAAAATTCCTGAAAATTGCAAAATTCCTGAAAATTGCAGAAATTGCAAAAATTCATGAAAATAAGAAAAATTCTGAAAATTGCAAAAATCGAAAGAATTCCTGAAAATTGCAAAAATCGCAAAAATTCCTGAAAATTGCAAAAATCGCAAAAATTCCTGAAAATTGCAAAAATCGCAAAAATGCCTGAAAATTGCAAAAATTGCAAAAATTCCTGAAAATTGCAAAAATTGCAAAAATTGCAAAAATTCCTGAAAATTGCAAAAATTGCAAAAATTGCAAAAATTCCTGAAAATTGCAAAAATTCCTGAAAATTTCAAAAATTCCTGAAAATTGCAAAAATTGCAAAAATTCCTGAAAATTGCAAAAATTGCAAAAATTCCTGAAAATTGCAAAATTCCTGAAAAATTGCAGAAGTTGCAAAAATTCCTGAAAATTGCAGAAATTGCAAAAATTCATGAAAATGGATAAAATTTTTGAAAATTGCATAAATCGCAAAAATTCCTAAAAATGGTAAAAATCGCAAAAATCGCAAAATTCCTGAAAATTGCAAAAATCGCAAAAATGCCTGAAAATTGCAGAAATAGTAAAAATTGCGAAAATTCCTGAAAATTGCAAAAATTCCTGAAAATTGCAAAAATTGCAAAAATAGCAAAAATTGCAAAAATAGCAAGAATTGCAAGAATTGCAAAAATTGCAAAAAATTCCTGAAAATTGTAAAAATCGGAAAAATCGCAAAAATTCCTAAAAATGGTAAAAATCGCAAAAATCGCAAAAATTCCTGAAAATTGCAAAAATCGCAAGAATGACTGACTGAATATTGCAGAAATAGTAAAAATTGCAAAAATTCCTGAAAATTGCAAAAATTCCTGAAAATAGCAAAAATTGCAAGAATTGCAAAAATTCCTGAAAATTGTAAAAATCGGAAAAATCGCAAAAATTCCTGAAAATTGCAAAAATCGCAAAAATGCCTAAAAATTGCAGAAATAGCAAAAATTGCAAAGATTCCTGAAAATTGCAAAATAGCAAGAATTGCAAAAATATCTGGAAATTGCACAAATTGCAAAAATTGCAAAAATTCCTGAAAATTGTAAAAATCGGAAAATCACAAAAAATTCCTGAAAATTGCAAAAATTGCAAAATGCCTGAAAATTGCAAAATTTGCAAAAATTCCTGAAAATTGCAGAAATTGCAAAAATTCCTGGAAATTGCAAAAATTCCTGAAAATTGCAGAAATTGGAAAAATTCATGAAAATGGATAAAATTTTTGAAAATTGCATAAATCGCAAAAATTCCTAAAAATGGTAAAAATCGCAAAAATTCCTGAAAATTGCAAAAATTGCAAAAATGACTGAATATTGCAGAAATAGTGAAAATTGCGAAAATTCCTGAAAAATTGCAAAAATTCCTGAAAATTGCAAAATTGCAAAAATAGCAAAAATTGCAAAAATAGCAAAAATTGCAAAAATTGCAAAAATAGCAAAAATTCCTGAAAATTGTAAAAATCGGAAAAATCGCAAAAATTCCCTAAAAATGGTAAAAATCGCAAAATCGCAAAAATTCCTGAAAATTGCAAAAATCGCAAAAATGACTGAATATTGCAGAAATAGTAAAAATTGCAAAAATTCCTGAAAATTGCAAAAATTCCTGAAAATAGCAAAAATTGCAAGAATTGCAAAAATTCCTGAAAATTGTAAAAAATCGGAAAAATCGCAAAAATTCCTGAAAATTGCAAAAATCGCAAAAATGCCTAAAAATTGCAGAAATAGCAAAAATTGCAAAGATTCCTGAAAATTGCAAAAATAGCGAGAATTGCAAAAATATCTGGAAATCGCACAAATTGCAAAAATTGCAAAAATTCCTGAAAATTGTAAAAATCGAAAAAATCACAAAAAATTCCTGAAAATTGCAAAAATTGCAAAAATGCCTGAAAATTGCAAAAATAGCTAAAATTGCAGATACCTGAAAATTGCAAAGAATATCAAAAATTGCAAAAATTCCTGAAAATTGCTAAAATTTCTGAAAATTGCAAAAAATTCCTGAAAATTGCAAAAATGCGAAATTTCCTGAAAATTGCAAAAATTGCAGAAACTGCAAAAATTTTCCGGAATTTTTGCAATTTTTGTATTTTTCAGGAATTTTTACAATTTTCAGGAATTTTTGAAATTTTTACATTTATCAGGAATTTTTGAAATTTTTACAATTTTCAGGAATTTTTCCAATTTCCATGAATTTTTGCAATTTCTGCAATTTTTGCAAATTTTCAGGAAATTTAGCAATTTTTGCAATTTTCAGGAATTTTTGCAATTTTCAGAAATTTTAGCAATTTTTAGGAATATTTGCAATTTTTGATATTCTTGCAATTTTCAGGAATCTTTGCAATTTTGCTATTTTTGCAATTTTCAGGCATTTTTGCAATTTCAGGAATTTTTGCGATTTTTCCGATTTTACAATTTTCAGGAATTTTTGCAATTTTGGCAATATGTGCAATTTCCAGATATTTTTGCAATTCTTGCTATTTTTGCAATTTTCAGGAATCTGCAATTTTTGCTATTTTTGCAATTTTCAGGCATTTTGCGATTTTTGCAATTTTCAGGAATTCTTGCTATTTTTGCAATTCTTACTATTTCTCAATATTCAGTCATTTTTGCGATTTTTGCAATTTCCAGGAATTTTTGCGATTTTTGCGATTTTTACCATTTTCAGGAATTTTTGCGATTTATGCAATTTTCAAAAATTTTTTCTCATTTTCATGAATTTTTGCAATTTCTGCAATTTTCAGGAAGTTTTGCAATTTCTGCAATTTTTGCAATTTTCAGGAATTTTTGCAATTTTCAGGAATTTTTGCGATTTTTGCAATTTCCGAAATTTTTCTTATTTTCATGAATTTTTGCAATTCCTGCAATTTTCAGGCATTTTTGCAATTTTCAGGAATTTTTGCGATTTTTCCGATTTTTACAATTTTCAGGAATTTTTGCAATTTTGGCAATATGTGCAATTTCCAGATATTTTTGCAATTCTTGCTATTTTTGCAATTTTCAGGAATCTTTGCAATTTTTGCTATTTTTTGCAATTTTCAGGCATTTTTGCGATTTTTGCAATTTTCAGGAATTCTTGCTATTTTTGCAATTCTTACTATTTCTCAATATTCAGTCATTTTGCGATTTTTGCAATTTCCAGGAATTTTTGTGATTTTTGCGATTTTTACCATTTTCAGGAATTTTTGCGATTTATGCAATTTTCAAAAATTTTTCTCATTTTCATGAATTTTTGCAATTTCTGCAATTTTCAGGAATTTTTGCAATTTCTGCAATTTTTGCAATTTTCAGGAATTTTCGCAATTTTCAGGAATTTTTGCGATTTTTGCAATTTTCAGAAATTTTTCTTATTTTCATGAATTTTTGCAATTTCTGCAATTTTCAGGAATTTTTGCAATTTTTGCAATTTTCAGGAATTTTTGCAA